>JAOWBW010000065.1:663472-895969 GCA_026119855.1 Campanula takesimana | reverse complement strand
CGAAAGGGAACCAATTCCCATGTCGCCCCGTGAAATGGTGGGGAAGGAAGGTGACTATAGAGTCCGAGACAGAAATCACCGTGGGGGAAGAACTGACGATTTAGCCTCCATGTTCGAAGAGCTTGCCATGATGATGAATGCCAAGTTAACGCCATCCATGACACCGTCATCATGAACGAGACTATCGGCGAGATCCCACCAAGCTCCAAGCCGATCAACAATGTTATTCAACAAAAGGGCCCGTGGTATCCGAGGAATTCTTAGTCCAAGAAATGGGTTGCATACCCCGCACAGCAATAAAGGAAGAGCAGCTCACCCTACTTTCGAGTCCGAGAGTGTCTCTAATACCCTCACCCAAGAGGATTTGGAGGCCATAGCCGAGCGTGTGTTTCCTTTCTTTGCTAATGAAAAATTTGATATTTCTGAGTACCCTGAGATTGCAAACATCATAAATGATGAATTAACTAATAATAAACTTAACGAACAAGTTAATAACGATTCAAATTATGATGAAATAGACCACGAAAACACAACAACTTAAATGAACTTGCTCAACAAGTCCGTAGTCGTGGCGAGAATGGTCCAAAGGCTGACGAAGAATTGCAGGTTGTTAATCTGGGTACCAAGAAGAGCCAAAAGAAACAGATTGGAAGCTTCTTCAAGGGAGACGACAGAGACAGATTGACTGCATTATTACGGGAGTTCGTGGATGTGTTCGCATGGTCATACAAAGACATGCCGGGTTTAGACAGAAAGGTAGCGGAGCACAGGATTCCGATTAGAGAAGATGCCAGGCCAGTAAAGCAGAAGCTCAGGAAGATCAAGCCAGAATGGTCTCTGCAGTCAAAGAAGAGATTGAGAAGCTCCTCAGTGTGGGTTTTCATCAAGGTTATCGAGTATCCGACATGGTTAGCCAACCTTGTGACAGTCAGGAAGGCGAACGGCAAGGTCCGAGTTTGTGTAGACTTCCGGGATTTAAACAAAGCTTCCCCAAAGGATGATTTTCACTCCCTAATATCGACATGCTAGTCGACTCCACTGCTGCCTACGAGGTCGCTCATTTGTGGATGGGTTCACTGGGTACAATCAGATTCTCATAGCCGAGGAAGATCAACATAAGACAGCCTTCACAACACCGTGGGTTCCTTTTGCTACACAGTCATGCCATTTGGGTTAAGAAACGCTGGGGCTTCCTACCACAGAGCCGTGACAGACTTGTTCCACGATATGATTCACAAAGAAATCGAGGTCTATGTGGACGACATGATCATTCACTCCAAAGGAACCGATGGTCAACACCTGATCGATCTCCGCAAGTTCTTCGAAAGGCTTCGTCAACACAAAATGAGGCTCAACCCTGCAAAGTGCACATTCGGGGTTATCCGAGGCAAAGTTCTTGGTTATATGGTCACTGAAAGGGGAATCGAAGTAGACCCCTCCAAAATCAAGGCAATCATTGACATGCCTCCTCCAAAGACGGCAGAAAGAGATTAAAGGTTTCATGGGCAGACTACAATACATCAGTCGGTTTGTGCACCAACTCACTTCCATGTGCGAGCCAATCTTCAAGTTACTCAAGAAGAATGTGGCTCTAGAATGGACCGACGCGTGCCAAAAGCCTTCGATCAAGTGAAGCATTACTTGACGTGCCCTCCTGTTCTAGTTCCGCCATACAAGGAGAAACCTCTGTTGCTTTATCTCACTGTCAATGATGAAGCCCTAGGGCTATGTTAGCACAAGAGCAACGAGAGTCCACAAAGGAGAACGCCATTTATTTTGTCAGTCGCCGATTCCAAGGAGGCGAAAAGAACTACTCTGTCTTAGAGAAGTCATGTGCAGCATTGGTTTGGGTCACTCAAAAGCTCAAACACTATATGGAAGCTTTCCCGATCAACCTAGTAGCAAAGGTGGACCCGCTCCGCTACATCTTCGAGAAGCCTTTCATGTCAACAAGAATAGCCAAATGGTACTTCATGCTCGCTGGCTATGATATCACTTACGTCACACTAAAATCCGTCAGGGGAAAGTGTTCAGTGACCAGCTTGCCGAATTCCCGTGTGACGAAGTGAAGGGGGAAGATGTACAGTTCCCCGACGAGCATTTAATTTGTACTGCAACCGAGGAAGACAAGTGGCAATTTTTTTTCGATGGCGCCGCCAATAAACACGGTTTTGGTATAGGGGTATTGCTTGTCGATCCAAAAGACATCTACACTCCCATTGCCATACGCCTGGAATTCGAAGCTACCAACAACATTGCCGAGTACGAAGCATGCATAGCAGGGCTCGAAGCAGCTCTCGAAAGAAACATCATGGAACTAGAAGTGTTCGGCGACTCTTTGCTCCTTATCAATCAGCAATCGGGTAAATGGCGAACCCAAGACCCGACTCTCCAACAGTATGGTCAGCACCTTGAAGAACTGGTTGAACAATTCCAAGAGATCACTTTCAACTACCTGCCAAGGGATAAGAATCGCTTCGCCGATGCACTGGCCACTATAGCTTCATTAGTTGAAATGCCCAAAGGGAAAATGGTGAAGCCTTTCAAAATTGCTCGAAGGAACAGTCCGGCATATTGCATGAGTATCGAGATCAACGAGGTTCAACAAACTCTCCGTGGTATTCGGATATCATGAACTTCCTCAAAGATGGCACTTATCCCGAGAACATCAATAAGAAGTCTCAAGCAGCTCTGCAAAGGTTAGCCTCTCGGTACGTACTAATTGGGGACCGAGTATATAAAAGGCACCACGACGGGATCAATCTCTTATGCGCCAATGAGACCGAAGCTCAAGAGATAATGTGTGAAGTGCACGAAGGAGAATGTGGACCCCACATGAATGGGTTTATGCTAGTCAAGAAGATACTTCGCATTGGTTACTATTGGAGCACTATGGAACGAGACTGTATCGAGAAAGTCAAAAGATGTGCCAATTCCACGCTAATCTGCAACATGCTCCACCCTCACAACTTTACAACATGGTCACACCTTGGCCTTTCTCTTGTTGGGGGATAGACATCATCGGTAAAGTTCATCCTGCCGGAAGCAATGGACAGTCATTCGTCCTAGTGGCAGTCGACTACTTCACAAAGTGGGTCGAAGCACAAGCCTATCGAACCCTCAACGCCAAGAAAGTGGCCGAATTTGTAAAGATTAATATCATGTGCCGATACGGCGTGCCTCATGAAATCATTTCCGACAACGGCTCTCACTTTGAGAAGGAAATGGATGCACTTTTGGTAGAATACAAGATCACCAAGCACAAGTCATCTCCTTACCGGCCCCAAGCAAATGGCGCAGTCGAAGCAGCAAATAAGACCATCGAGACCATCGTCAAGAAAATGGGCTCAACAGGAAGGGATTGGCCCGAAAAGCTGCCATTAGCATTGTGGGGCTACCGCACATCAATACGATCCGCAACAGGAGAAACTCCTTATGCATTGGTCTATGGTTCTGAAGCCGTACTCCCTATCGAACTTGAAGTCCCATCTCTACGAGTCCTCCTCGAGAATCAAGTCAACGAGGTCAACTGGATGCAAAGTCGATACGAACAGCTAGCCTTACTCGACGAGAAAAGGTTAAGAGCACTCGAACGCACGAGGGCATATCAGCAAAGGATGGCAAGAGCTTTCACAAAAAAGTGAGGCCTCGAAACATCAATGTGGGAGATTTGGTCTTAAGACAACATCCTCCTAATGCCAAGAATCCCCTGGGGAAATGGGGACCCCGGTGGATCGGTCCGTACGTGGTAAAAAAGATACTAAGCGGTGGTGCAGTCCGACTCGTGGATTTAGATGGTGACCAGCTGCCAAAGGAGGTCAACCTCGACAAGCTCAAGAGGTTCTACGCTTAATAAACAAAGACATAACAAAAAAAAAAAAAAAAAAAAAAAAAAAAATTCGCTCGCTGGGTTGAAAACCCGCAAGGGCGGCCTAGGCAAAAATTAGAGCACGTGCAAAAAAGAAGCCCGCTAGATTGAAAACCCGAAAGGGCGGTCTAGGCCAAAAACAGGGTGCACAAAAAAAAATAAAAAAAATAAAAAAAAAATAAAAAAATGGTCTTTGTTTGTTTGAACTACGAAGACCTGAGCCTCCCAACTGGAGAACGTAGGCAACCTTCGGGTGCGGTCTAAAACATATCAAAAATACCCAATTCACTTCAAATAACAAAATGCAATTTTTATTCATTCAAAGAATTATTCAAACCATTACAACGGATTTATTGAGCAACAAAAGACATCAAAATGTTAAATCCTAAAACAAAGTGGTCTAATTGCAATCTCTTGGGGTACAAAGAAAAATCTAATCTTTCTTAGGTTGGGAACCCATTGCTTCTTGTTATGTACTTTAGTCTTCTTGGATGGGGACGGAACATTCTTGGGACCGCCAAGACGTGAGAAAACGCTAGGACGGGACGAAGCTTCATCAACGGCTTTCCCTTTACCCTTATCAAGCGGAACCTTAGGGGACAACCATGGGACGCTTCCACACATATGAGGAATTTCTCTTACCTTTCTTCTTCTGGGAAAATGACGGGGTCTATAGTCCCGCACATGAACCACCGGTCTCACGGGGTCAACAACATCGTCATTGGGCCTTCCCAAACGATCAAAAACGCTCGGACGTTTCTCCACCATCGAGACGGACCCTATAGCTGGAACGGCGTTCACCATTGGAATGGACTTCTCACCTCGGGGACGGAAACCTTAACTTCAAAGGAAAGTCATTGGGGCCATTATAACAAGAATTTTGTGGTTTAGGGGAGAAAGTGTTTGCAAAAGAATGCTGTGTGGCCATTCTGGTCGAAAAATGGTTCAAATTTATAGCTGTTGGAACATTCTGATCAGAAAAGGAAAGGGGCTGTAATTCAGCAGGCCAGAAGCGCGCGCCTCCGACCAGGGCTTCACAACGCGCGCGCCTCCCAAAAGCAAGGCCCGACGCGCGCGCCTTTGACAGCAGTTTAGACAGAAACATCCCTTGTCAGTTCAGAACAGAACCCAAGCACTTCAACATATCCAGCCTGCAGCAAAATCAAATCCCAGCAACAAGAAGGAGTCCAAGCATCGACAACAAGCACCCTTTGGGCACACATTTGTTTGTAAAGAGTCAACATCTAAGATCGAGTCGCTAATAGAACATAAAACGAGTAGTAAGATAACTAGGATTGTAAATACATGTTAAATGTTATTACAGGCAAAAGTAAAAGTGTTTCAATCCCTCATCCTCTCAGCCACGACAGCTCGGGCACGTCATCACCAACACTGTGCTCACCCCCTGCTACCGCTCTCGGTCTCCTCATCGTCATCATCATCCTCATCATCATCATCATCCTCAGACTCAGATGTCTCAATCACAACATCAGGACGGGTTCTCTTGGCAGCTCTCCCTGATGAGCTGGCGCCGCCCCGGCTCTGGCTACCCTCTCGGCTCAGACTCTTACTATGGCTCAGACTCCTGCTCAGCGACTGCCTCGCCGAAGAAACAGCCTCATCAATGTCCAGTGCAGCATCCCTGCAGCCTCGTCCCATGCCCCGAGCACCTCGGGCAGCTCCTCTCGCAGCACCAGAGACAGCACCAGCAGCATCTCTAGTCATGGCAGCAATATCCCTGCACAGCTCCAGCACCCTCTCCTCCAGCTAACGGAGCCTCCGCCTCATCCCTTTGTTCTGCCTACCCAAGTGCCTATAAGCAGTTACAGGCACCTGTTGCAACAAAGAACGGGGAAAGTAAATTACATCAATACAAAGAACAGAAAAACAAGACTGGAACTGAGAAAATGCAAAGATGGTCAGAAAAACATACCACAGCAGCCTGAGCGGGAGGCTCTCTCTCCGGTGACATATCCTCGGGAACAATATCCATCTGCTCCTCAAAGACCCCGAAGTCTGAATAAGTGTAATAAGGAGGAGGCAAAGGAGGATCAAAACAATACCCGGCACCGGTAGTATAAAACCGAGCGGAAGTCGAAGGAGCAGCCTGTGATCTCCTCGGATCAGCGAACATAAAGCCCTGCATCAAGTTGTTCTCCCTGAAGAGGCCATAATCCTGATCCAAGTGAATATAAGGGACGGCATCAACCCCTACCATATATGCCGCACGATCAGCCTCTGAAAGTGACCTCCAGTTACGAGGGCAGAAAGGAGGAACGTCTGGAACTGCAGGACGAGGAGGGGTGTAAAAGTCTGTCACCTGGGTACCATGCTGCCAAAATACTCTGTCTCCCAAGTACAGAGCCATGCACTCACCCGAACTCATCAAAAGCCGAGAACGGGTAGGAATAAGAGTGTGCTCAAACCAATGCTGAACTGATCTCCACGGATACAAAGAGAAGGCAACAGACTCAGGCCTCAGGGTGTCCAAGTGCCGTCGGGCCGAAGTAAGACTAATGGGGTTCGTGCCAGTCTTTACATTCCTCTCCTTATACGCCCACCGTGCACAATCCGGATACTGGGGCTGGCCTTCCTTGGCAATCTTGAAATCCCTCAGATTCAGGATAGCAAAAGCCCAAAGCTGTAGACAAGAGGCAGAAACAAAGTTAATGACAGTCAACGAAAAGGCAGTTATGACTAAGGCAAGGAGAATATAAAAGGGACAGTAAGTGGTATACCTCCCACAGCAAGCTGAAGCCCGTAACAGAGCTGGTGGTCGAGCGGCTGGTCAAATCCATGCCGTGGTAACAAGCAGCCAAGCCCGCTGCGCCCCAGTTATACTGGCCGATCAGGTCCAAGTCCACTAACAAGTCAAGAAGAGCCAAAGAGGCCGAAGATCCCCCGTTGGCAAACAGAGTGTGGGATAACAAGTACCAAATGAAGCAACGGGCCACAGCATCAACCCGATCAGCAGTAACACCCCGAGCCTCAGCCATCAGGATGCTGAAATAAGCCCGGATTCTCCCCCATGTCACTCGAGAATTCTTAACCTCGAACCGACAGTCAACCAAGGCCAGTAACTCGTCCGGAGTCCGAACAGCCCCTCTCAAACCAAAAGGGACAGGCAGCCCCATGAACGGCAAGCCCATCAAAGCTATGAAATCAGTAGGCGTCATAGTCACCTCGCCCATGGGTAAATGAAAGGTATGGGTGGTATCCCACCATCTCTCCCTCAATGCCTGAACCACATCAGGGTCATTCTTCAAAGCTGGGAGGCTAGTGACAAAAAGACCAAAATGAGTCCCTGTGACTCGGGCCCGAACATTCTCGGTCAACCTCTTCCATATAGAGATGGGCCCATGAGCCCCACCGCGAATCTTTGTCAAACGGGTCCACTCCTGAAAGGAAAAGAGGAACAGCAAAAATTTCATCAGCACGACTGCTAGAAAACGGATGAACTCAACACAAAGATTTCAACGGCAGAACAATGTACAAGCAAGTGTGTGAATGTGAAAATGGACATCCCAACATGTCCCTTAGAACAAATCAACAACAACAAACAACATGCAAAGAATGATCAATAAAGCTGCTGGAGCAATATTTCGGGTAAAGAAAACAGAACTTCACGAAACCCGAAATCGACAAGAAAGGTGAGGCATTCTTACCAAACCCGAAGTCACGAAGTGAGAAATATGGGTATGAGGCCGGAAAGTAAGCAAGCTCGGGTCCATAGCTTCAACCCCAATTTCGGGCTCCTCGCCCTGTGGCATCTCAAACGGAGGTGATTGCTGACGATCCGACATCGTTTCTTTGACGGAATTGATCCTAGAGCAGCAAGAAAGTGTTTTGGGGTGATCTCTCTACGAAAATTGGGCTTGGAATTTGGAGGGTTCTTCAAATTTTTGAAAAATGGCCGAAAACAGCAAACAGCCTGTTTAAATATGCTGAACTTATGCGCCAGGCGCGCGCCTCCTGACATATTCATACGAGGCGCGCGCGTCCCACAACGAGGCCCGGACACGTGCTCTTCCCATCATCAGGCAGGATCAGTCTCCCATACAAAAATCCATGCATCGTATCAAGGTTTCCCCACGGATTCTAAACTCCCTAAGTTCTGTCACGGGTGCCACACCCCCCTCAAGAGTCAATCTCAACATTTCATCCCCAGCAGGAACATTTTTCTGGTCGCGGTCAACTGTGCCCGTACCCCACAATTCAAAAAAGTCAAGTGTGACTCCAAATGGCATGAGGCTTCAAAGCAATATTTCATCGAACGGATTCACTAACGGATTTGTCAACAAGGGTTCGCTAACGACCTCATTCAAAACATTCAACCGTGCCCGCACCCCACAAAGTCAACAACTCGGTCCATATCGAGGCAAGCTCCCATGAGCTCCAAGTCGGCAACTCGGTCCATATCGAGACAAGCTCCCATGAGCTCCAAGTCGGCAACTCGGTCCATATCGAGACAAGCTCCCATGAGCCCCAAGTCAACCAACTCGGTCCATATCGAGACAAGCTCCCATGAGCCCCAAGTCGGCAACTCGGTCCATATCGAGACAAGCTCCCATGAGCTCCAAGTCGGCAACTCGGTCCATATCGAGACAAGCTCCCATGAGCCCCAAGTCGAAAACTCGGTCCATATCGAGACAAGCTCCCATCAGCCCCAAGTCAACCAACTCGGTCCATATCGAGACAAGCTCCCATGAGCCCCAAGTCGGCAACTCGGTCCATATCGAGACAAGCTCCCATGAGCTCCAAGTCGGCAACTCGGTCCATATCGAGACAAGCTCCCATGAGCTCCAAGTCGGCAACTCGGTCCATATCGAGACAAGCTCCCATGAGCCCCAAGTCAACCAACTCGGTCCATATCGAGACAAGATCCCATGAGCCCCAAGTCGGCAACTCGGTCCATATCGAGACAAGCTCCCATGAGCCCCAAGTCGGCAACTCGGTCCATATCGAGACAAGCTCCCATGAGCCCCGAGTCGACAACTCGGTCCATATCGAGACAAGCTCCCATGAGCCCCAAGTCGGCAACTCGGTCCATATCGAGACAAGCTCCCATGAGCTCCAAGTCAACAACTCGGTCCATATCGAGACAAGCTCCCATGAGCCCCAACTCGGCAAACTCGGTCCATATCGAGACAAGCTCCCATGAGCTCCAATACAACACCCCAGCAAAATCCGCTCACACAGGGAGCGCACCACCATCTCTCGCAATTTCGAATTTCTGCTTTCATCGAGTCTTTGCCTTTTCTTGGTGATGTCCTCGGCGGGTGTTTTTAACTTTCGTCGACGTGTTCTGCTTTGCAGTCCACGTCGCCGAGGGGCTCTGTAGACACCCCGCCTTGGACCGCTCACCCCGATTGCACATTTGATTTTGTGTTTCTCCCCATTTTAAATGTTTCTCGTTAGTTTCTGTCACTTCTGTTAAGTTCCTGACTGACTTCGTTAAGTCCAGGGACTAAACTGAATGACAGGGCTGACTTTCTAGTCCATTCTGTCAAAATTGCCTTCTCTGAGTCGCGCGCCTCCGACAGGAGGAGCCAGGCGCGCGCGCCTCCCGCCCCCAAAGCAGGAAGCGCGCGCCTCTAGGCGTCAGTTACAGATTTCTGGCCAGGATTCCCTCCCTTGCTCAATTTACAAGATTTTGCCCGGGAAGGATTTCTTGGTGACTGAGTTTTGGCACCAAAAACCCAAAAACACCCCTCTTTCACCTATAAAAACCTCTCTTTACCTCCATTTTCAAGGATCAAAAACTAGACAAAAAAATCACTTTCTAAAGGTTCTCCAAGGATCTCATTAAGCAACATTTGAAGTTCTTCAAATTGTAGGTAAAAGTCCATCTTTTCCCTTCTTTTCTACTTCATCTCCTCTCTCTTTTTACTTTAATCAAATGTGCAATCACCCAAATCATTTTGGGACATGACTCTAATGATCACCTCATCTCATTGAGGTTGGTTAAGGAGTTATCTCCTACATTCCAAATCCTATTTTAAATCCCCCTTTTCATGACTTAAAGAAGAAGAAGAAAAACATTTTCATTCATGTAGATTTTGATCAAGCAAGACCAACTTTAGTTGGGCGAGATGGGTGTTTCGGTACTTCCCATCTCGTAATCTAACCCCCGAACCTCAAAACAAAGAATCTTTGTTTTCGTAATCAAACTTAGGCTACAATCTATAGGTTTTTCTTATGTTCCTCAAAACATAGGTGGCGACTCTAAAAACAAGTTAGACATCCTAGGATGATTCACGCGCTCTAGCCTAAAGCCGTGGTTCCCCCGGGGTATCTACATGCCTATATGTTGATGATATTCTTTTGTTTGGAACCAATATGAGGATAATTGATTCAACTAAATCATTCTTGAAAAGTAAGTTTGAGATGAAGGATATAGGAGAAGCAAGTGTGATTCTTGGCCTAAAGTTGACTCGCTCAACTGAAGGCATAACCATTTCGCAGTCTTATTATACTGAAAGTATATTGGAGAAATTTGGTTATAAGAACTATAAAACTGCTAAGATCCCATATGATCCTTCTATGGCACATACTAAGAATGAGGGAGGAGTACCAGTTGCTCAGTTAAGATATTCTCAAATCATTGGAAGTTTGATGTATCTTGCCAATTGTACTAGACCGGATATTTCCTACTCAGTTACAAGGTTGGCTAGATACACTCAATGTCCAAATAAAGCACACTGGGAGGCTCTTGATAGAGTCCTTAGGTACTTGAAGGGAACCATTTACCTTGGGCTGCATTACAAGAGATATCCTGCTGTTCTTGAAGGATATAGTGATGCTAGCTGGATAGCCTTAAACTCTGGGAGTTATGGCTGTACAGGGTATGTTTTTACCTTAGGCGGAGTTGCAGTCGCCTGGAGGTCTACAAAACAAACTCTGTAATCTAGGTCTACTTTTGAGGCCGAGCTAGTTACTCTTGACACTACTGGATTAGAAGCTGAATGGCTACACGGATTTATGTCCGAGTTACCCATGGTCAGCAAGCCTATTCCAATGGTCTCTGTACATTGTGACAATACTGCCATAATTGAGAAACTAAAGAGAGTGTCAAGTACAACTGCAAAACAAGGAGACACATCCAAATTAGTTTAAAATCTATAAGGGATTTAGTGTGTCTCGAAAGGTGATAGCTGTTGATTATGTTGGTACCAAGGATAACACATCTGATCCTTTAACAAAAGGACTTGTATATGTTCTTGTTGTTAAATCCAGGTTGAGGATGGGCCTGAACCCCGTCTGATTCAAACGCGGTAGTGTTAGTACCCAATCTGAAGTTAGAGGACTTCTTAGACGTTTAGGAGCCTCCGAGGACCTTTTAGGCAATTATAACCTGACATGGACTTATCCGACAGCTTTCCAGAGTTCTAGTTGGACAAAATCGCTTCTAAGTCGAAATCCATCAGGATAATGGACAAATCCCGAGAACAAAGTGATAAGATTTCACTGAGATCTAGATAACGATGTGATCCAGCAAGACTGGCCACGCGGCCACTTATGTGGCGACGTGGCCACTTCTTCCCCAGGCCGGGCGACCACTCCTTCCGACTCCTAATCCCTATAAATAGGTGCCTCCAGCTCCAGAGATCGATAACAAATTCATTCTACGAGTTTTACAGTCAAAACTGACTCCGAAACTCTTAGTTTAAGCCTTTTCGGCACCCTCGAAGCCTCTTCGAATCTTCAAGAAGCTTCAACCCTAATTCTTGCCGATCAAGGTAAGTCTCCTAACCCTTCTTATTATGTTCTTGTTATGTTCTTAGGATAGATATCCATTATGCATGTTTTCATTATGTTTATGCATCCATATTCATATGTTCTTCATGCGTTCTTCGTGTTCTTAGTCTAAATTCATAATATATGCCATGACTAGGGTAGCGATCTTCATGTTTATGTGTTCATTAATATGTATTCATGATGTTCTTATTATTATGCTAGATCTAAGTCTTATACATTCATAATATGTTAGATTTAGGATTGTAATCCTTATTCATGTGCACATGCCATAGCCTATGGTGATCCTAGGGTTTCATCAAACCCTAATACGATCTAGGAACTACTTCTAACCCTAATCTTCCCCCTCTATATGCATGATCCCGCTTCATCTCTTCCCATTCTAATTCATCAATGAACTACACCGACCTGAGCTTCTCATGATGAGAAGAATGTAGGCAATCTTCGGATCCGGTCTCAATCGCTAACACACACATACACACACACATTAATCATGATAGAAAGACCGATTCGTCGGGCAATAGGAGTGATAACATAAATATTCTTCTCTTATTGTAATTTGACCCCCGAACCCTATTGTTCTCATAAGTGATTTTTTCAATGTTTTAACAACAAATAAAACAACGTGGCGACTCTCGATTTCAAACTTGCATATTCACAGTGGCGACTCCGCTGGGGACTTGTTTTTGAAAACCTGTTTCAAAACTTAAGAGGGTCTAACTTTCATTGACGTCATGATTTTGTGTGTGTTCTAACTGCCCCGCGCACCACTTTTCTACAAATCTGTTTCTAATGATTTCCTGCAGGTTTATGTGTTCTAAGTATGTTTCGATGTTCTAGATCTGCTCTATTATGTTCGTTTCATACTGTTATTATGAATTGTTATGCTAGTAGACTTCTCTCGTGCATTGCATATCATTCCTAAAAATACGTAATCAAATGGCACACTACCACTAGTCTGTGTCACACTGCACACCCTACTGGATACTCCGCTGAGTGCACAGATTTTGGTGATCCTGTCGCCTCTATCTTCGTGGCACCCGGGCTATCTAACTCACCGTGTTCGCTCCCGAGCCGTTGAGGTTAATCCTTGTTCATTTCTAAACCATGCACTTTGATCGAGTTAAGAACACTTATCAAAACAAGTAATCCTAATCTTAACTAAAATCATTCATCATGTTTCGTTTGTCTACCCTAGATCAACTCTAGTCAACCCTCGACTCGTCTAGGTCAACCCTAGTTAACCTCTGACCTTCCTAGGTCAACTTACTCAATGCCATCCCGTCTAGGTCAAGCTTTGGACAACTTTGGTCAACCGACCTACCTCTAAGCCATCTAGGATTCCCCGTCATCTAGACCCATCTAGGTCAACCTTTGACCTCCTAAGTCAACTTCGACCCGCTTAGGTCAACCTACCTATCATTGACACATCTAGGTCAATTTACCCATGTCCTGGCTCGCTTGGGTCAACCCTACCTCAACCAACTTAGGTTAACCCATCACCTTGACCCGCCTAGGTCAAACCTCCACCCATCTAGGTCAACCAGCCATTTTTGACCCATCATCGACCCGATTAGGTCAAATCCTTCATCTTTACTCCTACCTTTAGTCAACCTAGCCAACCTTAGATGACCTACCTCTTGGCCTACCCATGTCAAACCTTACCTGATTCACTAAAGTCAAAAACCACCCTTACCTAGGTTCCCTCCACCTATACCTAACCAAGGACTGAGTCATCCCCCCTTACTTTTAGACCTCTACGGTCACCTTCTAATACTTATGGTTTTCAAAATCACTGACCTCTTCGGTCGCTATCTCACTCGTTTTACTTAACCCGAACTACGGTGACCTGAGCCTCTCATTGTGTGGGACTTCTCTCGCATAGTAAGGGGGAACGTAGGCAGCTACCGGCCCGGTCAAACTCTTGGTCTTTTCATTCAAAGAACATTTCAAAAAATACGGAGATCGAGTCTTTTTATAAAAAAAATGATTTTATAACGATGCATTGTCATTAATTATGAGTCTAATTTAATTCAAAGATTTAACTTCTCCACCAACCACTACAGAATCCTGCATCATGTCTGCCGAAGGGACCAACACAGTCACAACCAAAGCTACCACCCAAGGTCTCGAGAAAACTCTCCACCGCAACACCGTTCTCAACGAGCAAGCAGCCAACTTCAACACCACCCTCAACGAGCAAACAGTCCATCTGAACACCGCTCTCAATAAGCAACAAACCTTCTATGAGACTATCCTCAACAAACAAGCATCCCACTATGAGACTATCCTCAATGAGCAAGCAACCCTCTCCGGAACCGCTCTCGACGAACAAGAAACCTTCTTTGAGACTGTTCTCCTCAAGCAAACAGACCGGTTCCAGAAGGTGATGTCCAAGGCTCTAAAGGACACCGAGAAACATCTTCAGTCTGACATTTATGGCATCTACGAGTACCTCAACCGCACTCTCCATCATGCTCCATTTCAACACCCGTACGCTGCTCAAATATATGGGTCACCACAGAATTTCCCCATCGGGATGCCTCCTATGACTACTCATCAACATGGAATACCGGTACCTAAACCACCCTCCAAGATGGTCCGTGACAAGGACGAGTTCGATGATTTGGGTATGCCACTAGCCAAATGCTTCAAAAGTCTAGTTCAAGCTGTAAAGTTATCTCCTCTCCTCGACTTCAAGCCAATGGGTGTAAGACCAGACTTGGATCCCTCCAAATATTGCAAGTATCACCAATACGTTGGACATGACACCGAGAATTGCCTCCATCTGAAGAGAAATATCCAAAGCCTCATCGATAGCGGAACCATCACCCGCCAGAGGAATGCATGGGCGTAAGCAAAGTCCGAGCAAGCAAGAAGCTACACCGGGGCTACCTCCTTCTAAAAAAAAAAAAAAAAAAATCTTTCAGTCTTCGTAGGTTCTAGAGAGTCTTTTAGTAAAAAGTCCACCTCGGACATTAGTCTTTTATTTTACTAGCAAAAGTCCGCTTTGGACATTAGTTAGATTGTTAAAGTCCACCTCAGACTAGTCAATTCGAGTCTTTAATAAAGTGTCTTTATTTCTTTTCTCTCTAGACTTGAGACATAATCTTGTATATACATCAACTCTCTGAAAATTGTATTAATCTCAATTATCAATTGATTGCTATATCTTTATATGACGAATTAATCGCAAATCTACTCGTTAATGAAGACTCATTAAAAGGTAAATGGACCCACAAACCATTATACATAACTAAACAAACAAATAATCTCAAAATAATAAACGCTTTGATCAATCGAACTGTTTTATCTTTTCTATTTGTCCTCTCTAAACCGACACTCATATACAACTTGTGTGCACCCACTGTGTACACTCCATATATACGCTCCTTGTGTACACCCACTGTGTACACTCCATATATACACTCCTTGTGTACACCCACTGTGTGCACCCTCCATAATCCCTTGTGTACACCCATTGTGTGCACCCTCCATATATACCGTCCTCGTGTACACCCACTCTGTGCACCCTCCATATACACCATCCTCGTGTATACCCACTGTGCACACCACCTATATATCCCTCGTGTACACCCACTGTGTGCACCCTCCTAAATACTCCTAATATACACTTCCATCTTCCCATGAAGAAGACGACGACTGCAGAGCTGCTCACCATCGAAGAAGCGTCCGCGCAATCATGAAGGCTTCCTGTTACCGTCACAACTACAACATGGCGGCACACTGGGGCTGTCTGTCTCCCCACGATGATGTCAACGAAATGCAAGGGGCTGTTCAAAACCTCCTCCACAAGTTCCACCTCCCAAAGACGAAAGCGAACTAGGGGCTCATGTTTCCCTACGTTTCAATATGTAATTATGTATAAAAAATAATAATAATAAAGCTCGCTAGGTCGAAACCCACAACGGGCGGCTTAGGCAAAAATTAGAGCAAATGTACAAAAAAGAAGCCCGCTAGGTTGAAAACCCGCAAGGGCGGTCTAGGCAAAATAAGGGTGTGCACAAAGAAATAAATCAAAGCAAAGAAAAATAGAAGGGGCTATCATCATAGAAAAGTAAAAGTCCCACTTTCTTTTCATTTCATATTCTCTATTTTTCTCTCTTTTCAAAGGAGTTCAATCCAACTCGACGACAGCAGTCCAAAGCGACAACTATAAACGAAGCGGTCCAAAGCAACAAGCAACAATGGAGCAACCACCATTCAAACCCGGTATCATCATAAATCGGATCATCCTCGAACTACGCGGACCTGAGCCTCTTACACCGAGAGGAACATAAGCAACCTCATGGTCCGGTCCACAAAATATACGCAACCCACCTCGAGCCAATTTTCATTCTTTTCTCGCTTCCCCATACACTATAATTTCTATTCTCTTTCGCGATTAATCAAGACGTTTATTATTTTGAGACTACTTGTCTAAAACATAATCATAAGATACGTAACTAATCAACGAGGTCCATTCTCGAGCAATCAAAAGACAATTCTGAATAAAACAATTTTCAAATGTCTCGACAAGTCTTCTATTCTACAATCTAGGAAAGAGCTAAACACTAATTTCTGTCAAGTAGGGGCTTCCTTCCTTTTATACACATACTTCCCGTAGGGTCTAAATGCGAGAACTCCCTCTCTTGTTCTCTCCCTCTTCTCTCACTATAACAAAAAAGGGCTCCTGCAAGTCGTCTGTATAATTCTGTCTTTTTCTTTATTTTTGAGTCGACTGAAAAAAAAAAAAAAAAACGACACTAAAAGAATATACCCACCTAGATTCAAAACCTGCAAGGGCGGTCTAGAGAAAAAATAGGGTGCGTCTAAATGGAGTTAGAGTCCCCCACCTTATACCCTCATCAAACTGGGGCTGTCTCAATGGAATTGTCCGACTACCGGTACTCCAACAAAATCTTTCCCCGCAGAAAGTCATCTTTTTCCATCGAAGTTCAACATGAATGACCTCTTTCTAATGACCTCACCAAACTGGGGCTGCCCCAATGCAACCGGACTGACTACCGATGCTCAAGTGAGATCACTCTCCAACAAGGCTACTCCCTACAGAATGTCATCTCTCTCCACCGGTGCTCAACATGGCTCACCTCTTTCAAAGACCCCCCATTCAAACTGGGGCTTCTCCAAACAAAGTTAGGACAACTGCCTGGCTACTCAGAAATCACCGGCAACCCGATGAAGTCTCACTCACCCGAAGGGTTACCCTAATCAACGAATCCAACGAAGGACAAGTACTTGAATTAATTAGGCGATAATTAATCATAAGGCATTTTTATAAAGTCGTTACATTTTCAAAAAGTGTTTTCTATCACGACACGTTGTTTATAAACCCGCACACTCGGTCTCCACTAAATTTACAAAATGTCTTTTGTCTCATCCCCGTGATGTTCTAACTGACTCGGTCCTACACCATCTACCCTACAACTTAGGATACCCTTGGGTCTTGCGTCCCGTCTCCCGGTCAAAGCCCTAAATCTCCTTTACGCAACTCATACCAATAGAAGTCAAATAGTTTATTAACCCAACTAGGGTACCCTTGGCCTGTGCAATGCGCTCCTAAATTGCTTACATGCTATTTACATGCTATTTACATGTTATTTACACGTTATTTACACGCTACTTGCTATTCTACGTGCTACTTGCTACAGTACATGTTATATAGTACATAAATGTTTATACAGTCATCCATCAATATATACTATGCTATTGTCTATGCTCTACGCTAACAAAATGCAGAAACTAAGAAGACGATCCACTAGCATCGCCTCGAGTCCTCTTTCGAGGATGTCCGTGTTGGGTTTCGTAGACACATGCGCAGCGGAATTTAGCAATTAAAATTTTAAGAAACCCAAATCCATGGATACGTTCATATGATTAAATCAAATACAACATAATGAATAAAGGATAAACTAACCCTTGATGACTATCAAAGTTTTCTTCGGTCTTGGTGGAGAAACTTGAAGCTTTATCACGGACAAAATTCACGAACTTTGAAGATGATAAAATTCACCCTCTAGCGGTGTCCACACTTCGAACGAATATCAAGAGGCTCCTTGATCTTGGTTGCTAGACCAATAATTATGAAACACACTTTCACAATTTAATAAAGAACTATATGGTATTTATTTGTGAATTATTTTGTTCCTCAATCAAGGATGTCTTAGAACAAAATAAAATCTCTCTCAAACTCTTTGAGACTCACAAAAGCACTTGTTAGAATGGTCTGGCCGAATTGGGGTTTTATACACAATTAAGACCTATTCCAAATAGGTAACTTGTGCCAAAAACCTTTCCTAATCGAATTAGGAATTTTTCTGTCGGGATACCGGGCGCCCGCCTGGTCCAACCCAGGTGCCCGCTCATTTGAACAGAAGGTCCAACCCCTTTCCGGACTCATTCAGGCGCCCGCCTGGTTCAACCCAAGCACCCGCTTGGTTGACCAGGAAGCCTAGAATTTTCCAGAAATTCCTTGGAGGTCCTTCGACCCTAAATGCCAATATAGTCCTCTTATTTAATATTCGTTCTATTGTGTTTGACCTTCTAGGATTATACTAAGTTGGCAATGGGCTCAAACATGATCCCATAAGATATGATTAGGTTCTAGCAAACCGTCATACCTACCCAAATAATATAACTAGATACAAGTTCGCATTCCTTTAGAATATATCATAATCCCTTTGTCCACGATGTCATTGAACACAAGTCATGGTCAAACAGTCAACTTGTCTTGTTCAATACTTTCTCGATTCCGAATATGTTGATAATTCAAATGCTATTGATCCAATCAATCCATTTGAGTCCGGCCGAACATTTTATCAACATCATTCCTTCGAGGGGCCCAAGCTTGACATCTCTCCGTGGAGGGACAAATCCATTTAGCTTATTATTCTTCCCAACGGAATCCGATTATGCCAATCATACCCTTTATAACTACCGTGTTAAGGTAGCGTTTGAATATGTCAAACACAATGTTCATCAAGTGGAAGACTATAATAAATTCATGTCTAAGGATTCAAATGACATAACTAATATGAGATATATGTACGACATAGACCATGACATAAATCTCATACAGAGGGTCATGTCCAGTACCTTGTTCCAAACAAGTACCCATAAATCTAACATGATCATCCCATGATCATTTAGCCTTTATACTAGTGCTTAACAAGTACTAGGGACGGAGATTATTATAAGTAAACATGAACAACAATAATAATCAAAGCATCTCTTTATTGATATGAAATAAATGATAACAATTACAACGTTTATTAAACGTGCCTAGGGCACCACTACCAACAATCTCCCACTTGCCCTAGGCCCAATCTCCCATGTATCTAATACCCATGGACCTAACATGACCATCATGTTTAGCTTGTGGAAGTCCCTTGTTAGCGGGTCCGCAACATTGTCATCAGTAGGTACTCTGCATATATTTACGTCTCCTCTATCAACGATCTCTCGAATGATATGAAAACGCCTAAGTTTTCTGGTACAGAAGTTCCTATAAAAATGGGAAATGCCCGACCGGTGTTTCGCAGTAGCTCTACTAACACCAAGTATTGCACTTCTGACGGGACAATTATCGTCCGGGTCTAATCAAAGGTTCTATGCGCGCCCAACGGCGTAAACAGTCTTGTCTTCGAGATTTGGGCCCAAGGCTAGAAAGGCTGGATTACCTCCTTTTCAGGGAGAGCTAATGCTTGTTGGGTATTTTGGTTTGACCCACCCCGTCTCCACTGGATCTGTTCCCGGGAGTACCCTCAAAAAAGGGAACTTCCTACTCACACGAGCCCATATTCTTGCTTTTCGATCAATTTCTAATTCTGATCTTCCTCCCCATAAGAAATTCCCCATATTTTGACCAATTCAAGTGAAAATGGGGTTGCTCCCTCAGCGGCTACGATATTATAAGTTTCTTCCTCTTGACCGGTTCTTATAATCTCAGATCTACGGCGTCTTATCGAGAAACCAGCTTTTTTTCAGAGATTTAATTTCAGCAGTAAAAAACCACTTATCTAAAATTTTACCCACATAATCTAGTGAAATTAAATCAAAGACGCAGCATGAAGACTGAGAATCATCTCGTTAATGACCCAATATTCGTATTTCAATTAGAAATAAAATCTAGTGAAAAGATTGGAAATCAAGCAAGAAAATGTGTTTGGATTTTTGATGTGCTCTTGGTTCCTTTGCTTGATCAATAGCACCATTATTATCGCAATAAAGGTCTATTGGATTAGCAATACTAGGAACCACTTCAAGTTCAGTTATGAACTTCTTAATCCAAACAGCTTCCTTTGCAGCATCCGATGCACCAATATACTCAGCTTCTATTGTAGAATCAGCGGTTGTACTTTGCTGTGAACTCTTCCAGCTTACAGCTCCACCATTTAACATAAACACAAAACCCGATTGCGATCGGCTATCATCTTTGTCGGTTTGGAAGCTTGCATCCGTGTAAGAATTTACAACTAGATCATCCTCCATTCCTCCATAGACCAAAAACGAGTCTTTAGTTCTTCTCAAGTACTTAAGAATCGCTTTTACAGCTATCCAGTGATTTTTGCCAGGGTCGGATTGGTTTCAACTTGTCATGCTCAAAGCATAAGATACATCCGGCCTAGTACAAATCATGGCATACATGATGGACCCAAGGAGCCTCTTGATATTTCTTCGAAGTGTGGACACCGCTAGAGGGTGAATTTTATCATCTTCAAAGTTCGTGAATTTTGTCCGTGATAAAGCTTCAAGTTTCTCCACCAAGACCAAAGAAAACTTTGATAGTCATCAAGGGTTAGTTTATCCTTTATTCATTATGTTGTATTTGATTTAGTCATATGAACGGATCCATGGCTTTGGGTTTCTTAAAATTTTAATTGCTAAATTCCGCTGCGCATGTGTCTACGAAACCCAACAGTGGTATCAGAGCCCCGTTCATGATGATTACTTCAATACTTGGATCATGTTATGTGTATATAAATTGTTTATGTGCCTAGCATGATATGAATATTGGAATATGTGATGTTTATGTGTTTTGTGATTTTATGTGGTTTATTGTTTTGCAACTTTAATCGCACGATTCAATCGCAATAAAAAATTATGGTGGATTCTGAATTATTTCGATTATTGATTTTTGATCAGATCAAAGTTTTAATAATCGGGGAAAAATAATTTTGAGACGAAATTTTCGAACTTTAAAATTTTGTACCATTCTGACCAAACAGGCGCCCGCTCGCTGGTGACCAGGCGGCCGCTTGCCTCAGGCTTGCTCAGGCGCGCTCTCGGTCAAGACCAGGCGGGCGCTCGGTCGTCAGAATCTTTTCTGATTTTGGTTAAAATCTGAATATGGAATTTTCAATAAATTCAACAAAACCAGTAACAGAACCAGTCCAGACTTGCTGATCTGGAATGGGTTTTGGGTAGTTGGTTTGTGTGTGGATTTTGGGGTTTGATTTTCCTATTTGTTTTAGTCTTGTGATTCCTAGATTGGTTCAAGTTTTGGATGGCTAATCTGCGTTCATCGAGATTGTGTTTCCCAAAATTGATCGCAATCAAAGTTTCAAAGATAAAACGAAGTTAGAATTATGAAGAGTTCATAATTGCTAAAATTGAGAAACAAAGTTCTTGATTCAATTATTGGAGATCCATGTGGAATTGTGAATGCAATTGGCCTACGTTCATCGAGACCATCTATTGCTTAGTTTCGGCCACATGGACTACTTTCTTGATTTCTTGAATTAGTGCGGGATTGTGGTTGCCTAATGGCTTAGTTCGACCGCACTTCTTGTTGTCTTGATTTGGAGATAATAACCGAAGTTGAAATAGTCTCATCCTCATAATTATAGAGAAACTAATGACACATAAATATCATGCTTAAATTAATGGAGATTAATTTAGTGGCTAAACTTGATGTGTAACATGTTTATATTATGTGCTCATAAATGTGTTATATGCTATATGTAATGAACCTTCAAAGAAAGTTTTAAGTCCTTCTTTGCCATGCCATGATTAAAACACTTGTTTATACATGGGTAATCTTGATGTGGGTTCGCCTCCGCGAGGTGCATTAATTTTATTCATGTATGAGCAAGATGAGGTTCATTAATTTAATGTGGGCTTGCCTCCGCAAGGTGCATTAAATTGAATGGTTCCTATGCGTTTAAAATGGTTGGACTTAATTAGGCGTCAAAACAGTTTTGGGCCTAGGCAAAAGATGAGATTAAACATGCTTTTTGAAATTGGAGTTCTCAAAGAATCTCATAAAAGGATCTAAGAATCATATGAGATATGATTAACATGATTGTCTACCTAATTAATTTAGTTTTGAGCGGTCCGCCTCCGTGGACTCAAAAGTTAAATTAAAGTTGGATCTTAGCCCAATTAAATTATATTATACATTGGATGTATATGAAGGTTATATAATTTAGTGGGAGTATTTTGTTTGAAAATACATTATTTATCTCTTTAATGAAAATTGGTACTTATTAAATTTTGGAAATTTGCATATTTGTAGATAATGACTAATACACTCAATCAATGTCGTTGCGATCGATCTTTGAGAAGGATAAGCTCGAAGAGAATGGTACTAACTTTATGGATTGGATCCGTAGCATAAGAATCGTTCTTAGGCAAGAAGATAAGTTGTACATTCTCGATGGGCCTCTCCCTGCTGAACCACCGCCTACTGCCCCTAGGGCAGAAAGAGACAATTACAAGAAACATCGTAATGATTCTAGAGATGTAAGTTGTCTCATGCTTGCTGCTATGTGCTCAAAACTCCAACAAAGTTTGGAACATTTGAAAGCCTATGAGATAGGCGTGGAGTTGAGAACCATGTTTCAAGAGCAAGCTAGGCAAGAGAGGTACAAGACCATTGTTGCATTCACCACTTGTAAGATGAATGAAGGGCAACAAGTGAGTCCTCACTTTCTTAAAATGAAAGGTTATGTAGAGCACCTTGAGAAACTTGGCTATCCAATTCCATTGGAGCTAGCCACGGATCTCATTCTTAATTCATTGCCTAAAAGTTATAATCAGTTTGTGATGAATTATAACATGCATGGAATGGATAAGAATCTCTCTGAGTTGCATGGGATGCTCAAAACTGCAGAGATGAAAATTGTGGAGAAAGGTTCTCCCGTGCTCTTGGTTCATGATGGGAAGAAGTCTAGTGCCAAAGGAAAGGGTAAGAAAGTTGTCAAACCCAAAATAAGCAAGGCAAAGGTTGCCAAGGCTTCTGAGGCAAAACCTGATTCACAAAAGGATGCAATCTGTTTCCATTGTCAAGAAATTGGTCATTGGAAACGTAATTGCAAGGCTTTCTTGGAAGAGCAAAAGAAGAAGAAGAGCAGCAAGGCTGCGTCGACTTCAGGTATCTATATGATAGATATTCTCCTTTCTACCACTGATTCTTGGGTATTGGATACCGGATGTGGTTCTCACATTTGTCTAAATGTGCAGGGACTAAAGAATAGGAGACTGCTTAAAGAAGGTGAAGTAGATCTACGCGTGGGGAATGGAGCAAGAGTTGCTGCATTAGCGGTAGGGACTTATGAAGTCACTTTACCTTCCGGATTAATTCTTGTTTTGAACAATTGTTATTATGTTCCGGATTTAAGCAGAAATATTATTTCAATTTCTTGTTTGGATAATGAAGGTTTTAAGTTTCTTATTGAGAATAAGAAATTTTCTATTTATTTAAATGATGTGCTTTATGGTATTGCTAATTCATTTAATGGCCTTTATATCTTGGATGTCAAGAATGAAAATAATGACAATGTCTATCATGTAAATAAGAAATCTAAACTAATAATGTAAATCATACTTATTTGTGGCATTGCCGTCTCGGTCATATTAATGAGAAGCGTATCTCAAAACTCCATGGGGACGGACTTTTGGGTTCATGTGACTTAGAGTCATATGATACTTGTGAGTCGTGTCTTCTTGGAAAAATGACTAAGACACCTTTTACCAAGTTGGGTGAAAGGGCAAGCGACTTATTGGGGTTGATACATTCCGATGTATGCGGACCATTAAGTAGCAATGCTAGGGGAGGATTTCAATACGTCATAACCTTCACTGATGATTATAGTAGATTTGGGTATGTTTACCTAATGAAACATAAAAGTGAAGCATTTGAGATATTTAGAATATTTCAAAATGAAGTAGAAAAACAACTTGGCAAAAGTATTAAGGCACTTCAATCAGATCGAGGTGGAGAATACTTAAGTCAAGAATTTGATGATCATCTAAAGAATTGTGGAATAGTTTCACAATTGACTCCACCCGGAACGCCACAATGGAATGGTGTGTCCGAGAGGAGAAATCGGACTTTGTTAGACATGGTTCGATCAATGATGAGTCAAGTTGATCTTCCAATATCCTTTTGGGGTTACGCTCTAGAAACCGCTGCTTTCACACTAAATCGTGTTCCAACTAAATCGGTTCAAAAGACTCCATATGAGATGTGGAGCGGAAAGAAAACTTGTTTATCTTTCATGAAGATTTGGGGTTGTGAAGCTTTTGTCAAAAGACTTGTCTCAGACAAACTTGCACACAAATCTGATAAATGTATTTTCGTGGGATATCCTAAGGAAACTAGAGGATATTACTTTTACAACCGTGAGGACAACAAAGTGTTTGTTGCCCGAACTGGCGTTTTTCTAGAGAAAGAGTTTCTCTCCAAAGAAATCAGTGGGAGTAAAATAAATCTAGAAGAAATCCGAGACCCAGAAAATAACGTTGAACCAATAGTGGAACAAGAACAAGAACCACAAGGAGTTGTGGAACCTGTTCAAAATACACAAGCAACTCGCAGATCTAGTAGGTTGCGATCCGAGCCCGAGAGATATGGATTTCTCGTAACGGATAGTAATGAGGTAGAAATCATTGAGAATGATGAACCGTCAACCTACCAAGAGGCGACGTCTTCTCCTGATTCGGACAAGTGGCTTGGAGCCATGGAATCCGAATTGCAATCCATGCAAGACAATCAAGTTTGGAATTTGATTGATGCGCCCGAAGGTGTAAAAACCATAGGATGCAAATGGGTCTTCAAGAAGAAGACTGACATGGATGGGAAGGTGCATACTTACAAAGCTAGGCTTGTAGCGAAGGGTTATAGGCAAGTTCATGGTATTGACTATGATGAGACCTTTTCACCCGTAGCAATGATCAAGTCTATAAGAATTTTGCTTGCCATTGCCGCATATCATGACTATGAAATATGGCAGATGGACGTCAAAACCGCTTTCCTGAATGGAAACTCCAAGAGGATGTGTATATGACACAACCAGAAGGTTTTGAACAAGATTCTAAGGTATGAAAATTGCAAAGATCCATCTATGGATTGAAGCAAGCTTCAAGGAGTTGGAATCTCCGTTTTGATGAATCGGTCAAAGAGTTTGGTTTCATCAAGAACGAAGATGAGCCTTGTGTATACAAGAAGATTAGTGGGAGCATAGTGCTATTCCTTATTTTATACGTGGATGACATATTACTCATTGGAAACGACATTCCTACACTTCAGTCTGTGAAGACTTGGTTAGGAAAGTGCTTCGCAATGAAAGATATGGGTGAAGCCGCATATATACTTGGCATTAATATCTATAGAGATAGATCAAGGAGGCTACTTGGTTTAAGCAAAAGTACATACATTGACAAGGTCATTAGAAGATTCCGTATGGAAAATTATAAGAGAGGCACCTTGCCCGTGTTACATGGAGTTTCTCTAAGAAAGACTCAATGTCCTAAGACAAACGATGAGCGTGAGAAAATGAATGATGTTCCATATGCTTCGGCAATTGGGTCCATCATGTATGCCATGATTTGTACTACGCCGGATGTATCTTATGCTTTGAGCATGACAAGTAGATACCAATCCGACCCTGGCGAAAATCACTGGATAGCTGTAAAAGCGATTCTTAAGTACTTGAGAAGAACTAAAGACTCGTTTTTGGTCTATGGAGGAATGGAAGATGATCTCGTTATAAATGCTTACACGGATGCAAGCTTCCAAACCGACAAAGATGACAGCCGATCGCAATCGGGTTTTGTGTTTATGTTAAATGGTGGAGCTGTAAGCTGGAAGAGTTCCAAGCAAAGTACAACCGCTGATTCTACAACAGAAGCTGAGTATATTGCTGCATCGGATGCTGCAAAGGAAGCTGTTTGGATTAAGAAGTTCATAACTGAACTTGAAGTGGTTCCTAGTATTGCTAATCCAATAGACCTTTATTGCGATAATAATGGTGCTATTTCTCAAGCAAAGGAACCAAGAGCACATCAGAAATCCAAACACATACTTAGGCGTTTTCATATCATTCGAGAGATCGTTGATAGGGGAGACGTAAATATATGCAGAGTACCTACTGATGACAATGTTGCGGACCCACTAACAATGGGACTTCCACAAGCTAAACATGATAGTCATGTTAGGTCCATGGGTATTAGATACATGGGAGATTGGGCCTAGGGCAAGTGGGAGATTGTTGGTAGTGGTGCCCTAGGCACGTTTAATAAACGTTGTAATTGTTATCATTTATTTCATATCAATAAAGAGATGTTTTGATTATTATTGTTGTGCATGTTTACTTTTAATAATCTCTGTCCCTAGTACTTGTTAAGCACTAGTATAAAGGCTAAATGATCATGAGATGATCATGTTAGATTTATGGGTACTTGTTTGGAACAAGGTACTGGACATGACCCGCTGTATAAGATTTATGTCATGGTCTATGTCGTACATATATCTCATATTAGTTATGTCATTTGAATCCTTAGACATAAAGTTATTATAGTCTTCCACTTGATGAACATTGTGTTTGAAAGATATGGGTACGACATAGACTATGAGATATATGTACGACATAGACCATGACATAAATCTCATACAGCGGGTCATGTCCAGTACCTTGTTCCAAACAAGTACCCATAAATCTAACATGATCATCCCATGATCATTTAGCCTTTATACTAGTGCTTAACAAGTACTAGGGACGGAGATTATTATAAATAAACATGAACAACAATAATAATCAAAACATCTCTTTATTGATATGAAATAAATGATAACAATTACAATGTTTATTAAACGTGCCTAGGGCACCACTACCAACAGTCCGGCCAGAGCAACATCGTCGTCACTAGAAAGAGGAGAACCGCCATATTCTGCCACCTAGCGGAGGCCCTTCACCACCTTCCTGTGCAATCTGTTGGTAGTGGTGCCCTAGGCACGTTTAATAAACGTTGTAATTGTTATCATTTATTTCATATCAATAAAGAGATGTTTTGATTATTATTGTTGTTCATGTTTACTTATAATAATCTCCGTCCCTAGTACTTGTTAAGCACTAGTATAAAGGCTAAATGATCATGAGATGATCATGTTAGATTTATGGGTACTTGTTTGGAACAAGGTACTGGACATGACCCGCTGTATGAGATTTATGTCATGGTCTATGTCGTACATATATCTCATATTAGTTATGTCATTTGAATCCTTAGACATAAAGTTATTATAGTCTTCCACTTGATGAACATTGTGTTTGACATATTCAAACGCTACCTTAACACGGTAGTTATAAAGGGTATGATTAGCATAATCGGATTCCCGTTGGGAAGAATAATAAGCTAAATGGATTTGTCCCTCCACGGAGAGATGTCAAGCTTGGGCCCCTCGAAGGAATGATGCTGATGAAATGTTCGGCCGGACTCAAAAGGATTGATTGGATCAATAGCATTTGAATTATCAACATATTCGGAATCGAGAAAGTATTGAACAAAACAAGTTGAATGTTTGACCATGACTTGTGTTCAATGACATCGTGGACAAAGGGATTATGACATATTCTAAAGGAATGCGAACTTGTATCTAGTTATACTATTTGGGTAGGTATGACGGTTTGCTAGAACCTAATCATATCTTATGGGATCATGTTTGAGCCCATTGCCAACTTAGTATAATCCTAGAGGGTCACACACAATAGAATGAATCTTAAATAAGAGGACTATATTGGAATTTAGGGTCGAAGGACCTCAGAGGAATATCTGGAAAATTCTGGGCTTCCTGGTTAACCAAGCGGGCGCTTGGGTTGGACCAGGCGGGCGCTTGAATGAGTCCGTAAAAGGACTGGAGCTTCTGGTCAAATGAGCGGGCGCTCGGTATGCACCAGGCGGGCGCTTGGTCCTGGCGGCAGAATAATTCCTAATTCGATTTGGGAAGGTTTTTGGCACAAGATTCCTATTTGGAATATGTCTTAATTGTGTATAAAAACCCCAATTCGGCCAGATCATCCTAACAAGTGTTTTTGTGAGTCTCAAAGAGTTTGAGAGAGATTTTATTTTGTTCTAAGACATCCTTGATTGAGGAACAAAATAATTCACAAATAAATACCATATAGTTCTTTATTAAATTGTGAAAGTGTGTTTCATAATTATTGGTCTAGCAACCAAGATCAAGGAGTCTCTTGATATTCGTTCGAAGTGTGGACACCGCTAGAGGGTGAATTTTATCATCTTCAAAGTTCGTGAATTTTGTCCGTGATAAAGCTTCAAGTTTCTCCACCAAGACCGAAGAAAACTTTGATAGTCATCAAGGGTTAGTTTTAACCTTTATTCATTATGTTGTATTTGATTTAATCATATGAACGGATCCATGGCTTTGGGTTTCTTAAAATTTTAATTGCTAAATTCCGCTGCGCATGTGTCTACGAAACCCAACACAGTCTCCGGATCACCGCCCGCGAGCCTGACTCGCGACAAGCCATGACCTCATATGTATAATTAGTCACCTAAGACAAAGGCAACACGAGTATGTCAAAGCAAGTCCAAATGAGAGGATGACTAAAGATAAAAGTGGGATGAACAGAAGGAAAGGGTAAGGTACATACTCTGAGATGACCCGCCGTGATCTGAAACTCCAGAGCTACCTCACTCTCCTCATGCTGCACCCATTAAGGGTCATTATCACCGTCTACATGATCATACAGAGGGACTCCAAAAACCCTGTCAAAAGACCTGCTGGACCTGGTGCCACCGACTCAACATGCCTCTGCCCTATCTCCGCAGTCTCTCCTCTATCACAGCGCTTGAGCCCCAAGGCGCGTCCCAACTAAGTCATCATACGAGGCTCCCTCTACCACAAACTGTCTAGCATCAAGGCCCTTGGTCAACCTAACCCGGTCAGACAAAGACATTGAAACAGTCATGGACCACGGAGGATCCACCGAAACCAAATAGACACTACCTACTCCATCCTAGGGACATACCCGCTCAATCAAGTAAAGGGCATCTCTGTCATGTCCAATCAACAACCTCCGCTAGCCCATCGCCTCAAGCACAACTACGATCTACAACTCCGATCTAGGGAATGGTACAACTTTACCAAGCCTGTAGCTCTTACATCCAAGTCCACCAGACATCTAAGCAGTGGGATCATCGCCGTCATGCTAGCATTAGCAAAATTGGTCTGTGACAACCCATACCAAGTAAATGCTTGGGCAGTCACCTCTACATCACCGCCTCCAGCCTCGAGATCCACCAACATCGCCTCATGCCGCCCAAACATACCCGCTCCTGTTATCGGTGCAATCAAACCCGATCAAGCTCGGAAGACCATTCGCACTCCCATCAAAAAGCAAAGTATCTTCACTCCACACTAGGGCTACCTGTGAACCGCAACCCGGTCAGAGCCGTGAAGTCCGAGAGAGTCACCATAACCTCTCCCCAACCAAAGTGGAATGTATGGGTGGTATCCCACAAATGCCCCCGCAGTGCCATAAACAGATCAGTGCTCTTGGTCAACTTTCCCCAACCGGACAAGCTCTCGAAGAATGTTCCCAAGCCGGTGGCCCGCACCTTGTTCTGTACAGTCTTCGGGATCCTCTCCCACAAGCTATGCACAACGCTACACGACCCCCTCGACTTCAAAGGTGGAAATACAACCCGTAAGCACAAACAGGTATGCACAGCAAAGGTATGCAATCAATCCAGCAATTTACTTCATGATGCCTGCTCATATATGAACTGCTGCATTTTTATTCTAGGAGAATCCCCAAAATTCCTAACGAGTACTATAAATATTTCACAACCAAAACCCTAGTCTACCTAGGACAAGTCAACTCCAAACAAGTCCAAAACATTTCAATAATTAACGGACAAAAATATGATTTCATCCAAAATAAGCTTTCTCAACGAAACACTAATGTACATTGCATCCCTACACTCTAACGAAAGACAAACAACACAAAAAGCACTTTTAACAAAGTCAACCAAGTCAAAAATCGGTCAAATATTACAACATTTTCGGACCAAAAGCGACTTAACATAAGAATTGCGTTTTTCAACAAAACCACCAGAATCAATACATTATACATACTACAAATAAATCAATCAACTTGGGTCAAAATCTACAAGCTTCGTGAAAACCCCAATTAAATGTCATTAAACCCTAAGTACATAACTAATCAACCAAGACCCCATATCTTGGGTAATTTGCAAACAAAACACCTCAACTTAACACCATCCAAATCCAAAACCCCATACCTTGGGTAATTTACAATTAAAACCCCAAACCTTGGGTAAAGTACAAATAAATCCTCAATCTTTAATATCAACATGCTTAAATCCCAAACTTGGGTCATTTACAATTAAAATATTCACAAACAACACAAAATCTACTTAAACCACAAATAAGGGTAATTACCAAATATAACCATTCAAACCCCAAACTTTGGGTAATTCACAATCAAACCCTTCATGCAAGGTAAATTCCAATCAAGTCCCTCGCTCAAAAATAACTCACAACCAAGTCCTACACTAAGAGCAATTCACAATTAAAACCCTCTACGGTTAATATTTAAAACCCCGAACTTGGGTAACTTACAATTACAGGACTTACAAATCAACAAGAATTAACTGAAAACCCGAACTTGGGTAATTTACCATCAAAATCTTTACAATAAAAGTAAAATACAAATGAACCCCAAACCTTGGGCAATCTACAACTTAAAACTCTTTGCAATCTACATAAGGTTCATTTAACCCCAAACTATGGGTGAAATACAACTAATTTTCTACAAAATTCACTTAACCCCAAACGTTGGGAAATTCACATCTCTAAACTCAAATAATCAAAACTCAAACCCTAGACTATAGGTAATTTCACTCAAAATACTCAATACTAATAAAACCTATACAAAAGGTATCTTACAACAAACAAATCCCAAATCGGCCCGGAAGGTCTACAAAATTTCTAAATCAATCTATAATTAAAGGTCGGAACCTCCTTAAACCCTAAAGATTATAAATTGAAGGTCGGAACCTCCGTAAACCCTAATTCTTAAAATCAATCTATAATTAAAGGTCGGAACCTCCTTAAACCCTAAAGATTATAAATTGAAGGTCGGAACCTCCGTAAATCCTAATTGGGTCCGGAAGACCTCTATAAAAATTACCAATAGGGTTCGGAAATCCTCTACAAAATTTCCAAATCAATCTAAAATTGGGTTCGGAAATCCTCTACAAAATTTCTAAATCAATCTAAAATTGGGTTCGAAAATCCTCTACAAAATTTCCAAATCAATCTAAAATTGGGTTCGGGAATCCTCTACAAAATTTCCAAATCAATCTAAAATTGGGTTCGGGAATCCTCTGCAAAATTTCTAAATCAATCTAAAATTGGGTTCGGAAATCCTCTACAAAATTTCTAAATCAATCCATAATGAAAGGTCGGAACCTCTGTAAGCCCTAATCCTCCAAATCAATCTATAAATCGATTAAGTGCGCTCTATAGGAAGTTAGAATTCATCCCTAATTCTTTTCTCGATTCTTAAAACTTCTTGTCGAACCGTGCGTATGGCCTTCCCTCCTTTCCCCAATAGTGTCCATTTGCAACGACTTTATTGCTTCACGAATGTTTTCTTATCTCAAGCGGAAAGACAATGTCTCGTTTCTTTTTTTACTTTTCCTCCCCAGTAAGGTCCACGTGACTTTATTGTTTGACGAATGCTTGATTATCCCCAGCAAAGGACGGCGTCTCGTTTCTTTCTTTCCTCACAGGTCTTGAACTACGACTGGCTTGCTTCCACCTGGATACGTAGGTAGCCTGACATAGGTTCATCCGCTTGACCAACTTGGTCACCTTCTTACCTTTCTCTCCCACGATTTGGAACTCATGTCTCAGATCGGTTCCTTTCTAATCAATGACCCTCCATGCCTTGCAAGAAGCGTCGCCGAGGGGCTACTGTTAGTACCCAATCTGAAGTTAGAGGACTTCTTAGACGTTTAGGAGCCTCTGAGGACCTTTTAGGTAATTATAACCTGACAGGGACTTATCCGACATCTTTCCAAAGTTCAAGTTGGACGAAATCGCTTCTAAGTCGTAATCCATCAGTATAATGGACAAATCCCGAGAACAAAGTGATAAGATTTCACTGAGATCTAGATAACGACGTGATCCGGCAAGACTGGCCACGCGGCCACTTATGTGGCCACGCGGTCACTCCTTCCGACTCCTATTCCCTATAAATAGGTGCCTCCAGCTCCAGAGATCGATAACAAATTCATTCTACGAGTTTTACAGTCAAAACTGACTCCGAAACTCTTAGTTTAAGCCTTTTCGGCACCCTCGAAGCCTCTTCGAATCTTCAAGAAGCTTCAACCCTAATTCTTGCCGATCAAGGTAACTCTTCTAACCCTTCTTATTATGTTCTTGTTATGTTTTTAGGCTAGATCTATATTATGCATGTTTTCATTATGTTTATGCATCCATATTCATATGTTCTTCATGCGTTCTTCATGTTCTTAGTCTAAATTCATAATATATTCCATGACTAGGGTAGCGATCTTCATGTTTATGTGTTCATTCATATGTATTCATGATGTTCTTATTATTATGCTAGATCTAAGTCTTATACATTCATAATATGTTAGATCTAGGATTGTAATCCTTATTCATGTGCACATGCCATAGGCTATGATGATCATAGGGTTTCATCAAACCCTAATACGATCTAGGAACTACTTCTAACCCTAATCTTCCCCCTCTATATGCATGATCCCGCTTCATCTCTTCCCATTCTAATTCATCAATGAACTACACCGACCTGAGCTTCTCATGATGAGAAGAATGTAGGCAATCTTCGGATCCGGTCTCAATCACTAACACACACACACACATTGATCATGATTGACAGACCGATTCGTCGGGCAATAGGAGTGATAACATAAATTTTCTTCTCTTATTGTAATTTGACCCCCGAACCCTATTATTCTCATAAATGGTTTTTTCAATGTTTTAACAACAAATAAAACAACGTGGCGACTCTCGATTTCAAACTACCGTATTCACAAGTAGTAACCCAACCTATCTGAGTGGAGATCCCACGAAGAAGGTTCAATGTGGTAATAACAAGCAGTGGGGTGGATCGGAGCACCTAAATAGATTGACATGTTAAATGTCTGAGTCTATCCCCTGAATAACCTGGAGGGTGCTCATTACTGCCAGTATAGTAAAAGCTTAAGGCTTTGAATGGGATCGAGTCTTTTTAGACAACATGATAGCAGTACATCTTCGGAGATGCCCAACTAAATAAGTGTTGTTGTGTGGCTGCAATTAGAGGAAATGGGTTATTCCTTGAAAGCACTTATGATAGAGGATCGGGACGTATGGCCTATATGCGTCAATTCTACGATAGAGGGCCTATCATAGCCTTTACCGTGTTGTTACCAACAAAGGCCTCTACATTCAAAGGAACCAGATTCAAGACACCCGTTCATCTGGTCCTGTGGAGGTTTGCGTTGACTAACTAAGGTAACGGTTCAAGCCGGAAGGTACCGTTCTACTGAAAGCACGACATGGATAATCTCTACACGTCTTATCACTATGGATTTGTGGGGGATTGTTGGAAGTTTTTGGCTTTGGGTAACTTTAGGTGGGTCCCATTTGTGGGTCCCATTGAGTTTGACCAAAGTCAATGTTTATACACATTCTATGTTATACCATGAAACAAAATGATATTTTGGTGAAAGCCAAATTATGGGTGGAATCCATAGTAATTAGACCTCAAAGGTAGCCATTAATAAGTCTTAAATGCTAATAATGAAATGGGTTGATTGCCATCCCACATGGGATAGAAAGGCAAAGACTCCCCTTTTGTTGGTGATATAAAAAACTTTTATGCCATCCCACATGGGAATGAGATGGGTAGTTGAAGGGCCATAAATTACTTGGCACTTCATACACTCATGTTCAAGTTACATGTGAGGTGGACTTGAACCTTTCCCCACACGCGCGCTCGCTCGCTCGCTCGGCTCAGCCGGGCACGGGCTAGGGCGTTTGGGCGAATGGTTCGGTTCGTGGGCGTATCTTTTTGGACAAAATTCATTTGAGTGCTATTTGGTTCCTAACGAAATTCAGTTAAGCCCGTCAGAATCCTAACAGGACTTAACTGTGGCAGTTTCTTTATTTGTAAGACTGAAACTCTTTGAGTTGATCAGAATTAGGAGTCCGTCTCCTTGTTAAATTCTGAACTATAATTGTGTATAAATAAAAACGTCCCCTCTTCCCAGAATACTAATGCACGAAAATACTCTGCTATTTTTTGCTCTCGTTATTCTGCTATAAGTTCCAGTTTGTGTGTTAACGGCGGTGAGATTCAGGCGACTGAGATATGACCGAAGTTGAATCCGTACCTGTTGTGCGACCTCTCTTGGTACGTTTTCTGTGATCGTTTCATCCTCGGGAGAATTTGCCTGGACCCGAAGCAGCACCAGTAGGGGACAATAATTCTTCTTAGGGAAGTCTTTCCAAAGGCGTCTCGATCTGATTGATAAGTGTTCTAACTCTATTTTTTGTTTGTTCTACTGTTACTATTGTTCTTGCTGGATCTGTTTGCTTTTGGCTTAATTAATCGTTACTGTTCTTGCATGATCTGCTCCTGGTTAAATCATATTAATCTGTTGCTGCTACTGTTTTTTATTACAACATTTAGTAAATATTTAAAACTTGCTATTGATATATTATTATAAATATTATCATTACTAATTTTTAGATTCTCATTAAGATAGTTAAAAGTAGTCTAAATTATAGCTCAAAATTCATTCATTCGTAGTAACAACGAGAAAAAAATATTTCCGAGAAACAGAAAGAGTATTACCCATTTCATATCGAAAAAGTGTGAACTTTAATTATGACATACTCACTCTGTCCCATTTTAAGAGTCAAAAATATTCTAAAAATGCGTATCATTTTAAGAGTAAAAATCTTAAAATGGAAAGTGGGTCTTACATGTCATACTCACAACAATTTTCCACTAACTATTCTCTACCACACTTTCTCTCTCCTACCCAACTATCAACACTCACAATACATCACTTTTTCTTTAATTCTTGAATACACCTATTTTTTTACTCTTAAAATAAAACGGAGAGAGTATAAGCTTTGCTAATACGATTATTGGACCACGTAACATCCACAAACTTTTTGGTTGGGTACAAGTGAATCCAAATTAAGGACGTTTCGAGTTGGGATCATTACACATAATTAAGTAATTGAATTCTCTAATCTCATTACGTGTCATCTTCTTCGAAGGCTTTAGAGCGTTAAACGTAGAGTCTCAAATCAATCACATCATCAGTCTAATCATTGATTACTTGATCCATTACTATTATAATGAATGATTAATTTTAGCCTATGTTATCCTTTTTAGTTACTTTCATTGCCTAAAACTTTTCATAAATAAAACTTCAATAAGTGCCTCCGCACCCACAATATCTATATTAGTGAATGATGATGGGCGAATGGGTTTTAGTCCGGCCAAGTAAAGTTGTTCGTTCGTGAATCGGATCAGGCCCGATCCGCCCTTTTTGGTAGGGATGGCAACGGGGCGGATAAGGGGCGGGTTTGACCAAAACCGTACCCGCCCCTCAAAGAACCCCCCTAGTACCGAACCCGCCCCGCCCCGCCAACTGGTGAACCCGTATCCGCCCCGCCCGCGCCCCGCACCACATGTCCAAAATCAATTTTTTTGGGGGCTTTAGCTAGCCCAGAAGAACAAATGTAGAAAATCAATGCACAACAACATCAATAACCAGAAGAACATCAATAAACTATGTAAAATGTCAATAATAGTGAAAAACATCATTAATCAGCCTAAAAAATCAATATCCATTGAAGAACAACCGAAATAATCAGCCTAGAAATTCACAAATCGACACATTACTGAATTTCTAACCCTATAAATTCACAAATCGACACATTACTGAATTTCTAACCCTAGAAATTGATAAATCGACATATGAGAGAAGAGAGAGAGAGAGAGAGAGAGAGAGAGAGAGAGAGAGAGAGATTTACTTACCCTAGAAATCGATTTGAGAGAGAAGCCGGCGGAGTGGAAGACGTAGAATCCTGAGAGAGAAGCCGGCGTGGCCGGAGAAAGACGTAGAAGCGGCGGCCGGAGGAGGACGTGGAAGCGGCGGCCGGCGGAGTGGAAGTCGCCTGAGAGAGAAGCCGGCGTGGGTTGGGTATACTAGCGCCGCATCTTCAGCTCTAACCCTAGAAATCGATTTGAGATGATGAGAGAGAGAGAGTGAAGCCGCGTTCTCTCTCTGTAATGTCGAATAGGTTATAGGGAGTGGGGGTAATATGTAATAATTGATATGGGTTAGGGACATTATAGTAATTAACTACAAATATTAGTATACGGGGCGGGGCGGGGCCCCGCGGGTTGGGCTGTGAAACCGTATCCGCCCCGTGACCCGCCGGGTTTTGAGAAAAGTCTACCAAACCCGCCCCGTTGCGGAGCGGATCGTCCCGGATACGGAGCGGGTTCGGACAAATTGCCATCCCTACTTTTTGGGCCGTGAATCCTGTCAACCCGAACTTGACGTATTTTTTTTTTTTTGAAAGAAATTCTAGACAAATTAAGAAAATAATTTAAAAAATATAAAGGCCCAAAAAAAAATAGTAGGGAATTTTTTTTTAGTAACCTAGTTGGGTTGCGTCCCAACAAGCAAATTTAGCGTCATTAGCCCGACGATGGCCCCGATTTTAATACGAGGTGGTCTCCCATGAGAACTAGGGGTGTCGGTGGTTCGGCTCGAACCGAACCAAACCGCATGGTTTGGTTCGGTTTTTACACACCAGTGGTTCAGCTACGGTTTTGAAAATCAATAAACCATGTGGTTCGGTTCAGCTCACGGTCTTATCATTGAAGTCGAACCAAACCAAACCAAACCGAGCTAAACCGAGCTGTTCAAACCGAACCGATGAACCGAACCGAGGAACCGAACCAGGTAACTTGGACCATTGATATTTTACTAATGTTAAATATCCACCGTTCATTTTATTTTAAGAAAACCCTATTTTTATTATTCAAGTTCAGTTTCAATTCATTTAGTTCAGCCTTCCTCTTCCTCCGCCTCTACGCATTCTTCCTCTCCCCATCGCCTCCCTCTTCCTCCGCCTCCACCTTGACTATCGATCTCACTTTTCCCAAATCTCCCTCTGCTCTTTCTAACCTAGACAAGTTGTTCCTCCCCAACCGGATTCGGATTCCATCCCCACCGTTTGCGGCAGCGGTCCCCCGATGAATACCATACAGCGGTAAAATCATGGTTTCTCTACCTCACCGGTAATTTGTTTCGTCAATCTCTCCCCCGTCTGACGAACAACTGAAGGTAGAACTGTTATTTTTGTCTGAAATTGAGATTTTAGGGTTTGATTTCCGCGTTTTGCAGCAATTGAAATGGAGGGCGGCTTAGTAAATCACCAAATTCTAATATTTTGTTGATAATTAAGCAGCAGTTTGTGTGCAATTTTGCAGTGGATCTAGTGCTGGGTCATTGATGGATTCTGGTATATTTTGGAGTCTCTTGATGATTGTTTCCTTTCTATTCCAAGTTGCCGACACAGTTTTAAAGGTTGGTTTTTTGATTGTTGAAGTTGAAAATTTCCAGTTTCACACTTTTGAGCCGCGGTTTGAGCCGATATATCAAACCGCGGTTTGAGCTGAACCGAACCGAACCATTATGGTTTGGTTCAGTTCGGTTTGGAGTTTTTGGCGGTTCAGCTCGGTTTGAGATTTTCTCAAACCGATGACTAGCGGTTCGGTCTCTAAAACCCCTCAAACCGAGCTAAACCGAACCGTTTACACCCCTAATGAGAACAAGGGGATCCGTCTCATGCATGAGACGGGTCGCCCCATGACCCATGGGCATGACCCGCCACGTGGCAGCCTCCCAGAGGTCCATTTTATTTTTATTTTTTTTTTTCGGCTTTTCAGCCGTTCACCAAAAGTAATAGTTACCATAACTTAATGTAATGACTGTATACATATAAAGTAACATTGTTCATAAGTAAACGTAACACCTGTTTTACAAAAACAAAAGCTCGTTTTACGCATTTTTTCAAATGTAATACTAACTATAATTACATGTAACCCAAACAATATCTAAATGTAATTATCATTTATACTGAAATGTAATAATGCTTTTGCAAAAATGTTAAATATTGTGTATTTTGATTTAATTTTTTGAAAGAAAGTAACATTTGAAAAGTAACAACTCATACATGAATGTAATTGTGTATACAAGTAAATGTAACACTTTAATAAAAGAAATTATAACATATTTCTGTAGATAATGTAACACTTTTACATGTAACACTAATCAAGTGTTTTTAGCTCTAAAAATGTAAATGGTTGAATTATTACTTTTTCTATACATATGTGTTATAATTATGTATAAACATTATTACATATAAGTAACACGTTCGTTACATTTTAGTTGTAATAAGTATTACTTTTGGCAAACGAAGAAAACATAGAAAAAAACACTGTTACTTTTCTCTATATATGTATTACTTTTATGTATACAAACTGTTACTTTATATGAACACAGTCATTACATTAAGTTATAGTAACTATTACTTTTGACAAACCAAAAAAAAAATATTAAAAAAAAAAAGCAAAAAAATAAAATAAATAAAATTTTGGCCTATGAGAGGCTGTCACATGGCAAGGTCGACCCCTGGGTCCTGGAGCCAGTTCGTGGGTCGGGCGGGCGGGTCAAAAACCGACCCGTCTCATGGATGAGACGGGCCTTCCATGTTCGCATGGAAGTGTTTGTCTTTTAATAGGGAAAATTTCAAACTTTGGCTTCCTCCTTTTCGCCCATCCCATGCATTCTCGGACACTAATGCCCACTGCACACCACACATATTCCCCTCACTTTATCAAGTCTGGGGGAATCCATGAGAATTTTAGGCCTTTCAGTTTGACCTTCATCTTTCTAGAGGTCTTACCCGTACGTTCTCACCCTTACAAGAACAACAATGTACACTAGGAGGTTTAAATTTGTCAATGTAGTCTTCTTTCAAACATTTTAATGGGGATATCTACGTCCTCATGATGGCTTCAACAACACGGACCGTGACATTCTCTCCCACAACATTCATGGAGAGGGTTCCTTCTTTCACATTAATCACTGTATCGGTAGCAACAATGAAATGACGCCTTAACAAATTCAAATTATTTCATGTTCTGGATTGAATAGGAAGTTAAGAAGTGATCAGCCTGGAATTTGTAATGTACAACTTTATTGTCATTATCACACGTAGGGGTGTAAATGGTTCGGTTTGGTTCGGTCTCGGCTATTTTAGAGACCGAACCACTAGTCATCGGTTTAGGAAAATTCCAGACCGAACCGAACCACAAAAAAGTTCAAACCGAACCGAACCAAACCGCCATGGTTTGGTTCGGTTTGGTTCAGACCGCGGTTCAGTAATGTGGTTCAGACTGCGATTTAGATTGTGGTTCATACCGTGTTTAGATAGTGGTTCAAACCACCATTCAGACCGAGGTTCATATGACGATTCAAATCATGGTTTAAACTTTTTTGAAAAGAGAAAATTCGGAGAAAGAAGAATATTTAACGAATAAAGAAGCCGAATGAAGTGAACACACATCATAATTTTTTTAACTATGTGCCTCAACAAATATAGCATGTGATGAAATGAATAAGGAATAAGATATAAAATGAGTTTTAAGAATGGTCTAATGTAATGTAGTTTTTTTTTTAAAATAATTCAAAGGTGGATGTTACTTAACATACAAATATATGACTACTATATGCGGTCTGATGGTTTGGTCTGGTGGTTTGGTCTGGCGGTTCGGTCTCGTGGTTTGGTCTGGTTTGGTTCGGTCTGGTTTGGTTTGAAGGGGTCAGACCACAAACCAAACCGAACCACGCGGTTTACCAATTTTCGAGACTGAACCGAACCACTCGTGCTTGGAAACCGAACCAGACCGTATGGTTTGGTTCGGTTCGGTCTCAAACCGCGGTTTGAACCGAACCACTGACACCCCTAATCACACGGCCTAAGGGTGCAGCTTAGTTGCATATCTGAAAGATACTTCAAGCCCAGGAAATCCTTTATCTAGGCTGGGATGGGCCTTTCGGAATTTTAATTGGGCCAATGTGAGAAACTTTTTAGACCTTTGGTTTCTCGCTATTGTTATTGTGTGGTCCAATGGGACTATCTGTGACTGTGGTTGTGAACTCCCTCCCTCCAAAATTAAAGTTTTAATACTCTCTCTGTCCCAGAGAATATGTTCACACTCTCATTTGCACGGAGATTAAAAAATAGTGAAACTGATGTAAGTGTTGTGAGTATGAAAAGTGAGGTAGGAGAGAGAAAGTGAGGTAGGGAATAGTGAGTTGATTGGCGTTGTGAGTATAAAAGTAAATTAGGAGAGAAATTGAGTGGGAGGAATAATAAAGATTCTTTGCCATTTTATAGAAAGTGGACATGTACTCTGGGACGGACTAAAATTAAAAAGTGGATACATACTCTGAGCAGAGGGAGTATCTTTTATGTGAGTTCCAGTTTAATGTTACTTATTAAATATTATAAACAATCTATATTACAATAGAAGGGGAGAATAACCGCTTTACAAAGAGCGGTCCAGATTCATCCTCAACTATTACATCGGACGGTCATGAATTGAGTGGAAGTTGGCGGCGGTTGTTGAATGCTCATCTGGGTGGCAGTTTCTTCTCCCACTTTCATGTATTATTCTCTCACACATTTTGTTTCACCCCTTCCCTTACATGACCTCTCCCTTTTACAAACCGTCACTAACACACACCACACACACTCTGTTCCAGAAACCATTGGAGGATAAATTTGTTATTTTGTTAAATGTCCGGCAAATAGTACAGTTCGGAGGGGAGGACATCTCAACCATAATGTGACTCTGGTTGTACTATCACCGTGCCATTGGCACGGGTTGGAGTACTAGTATTTTACACAAAATCTCATAAAAACGTGTTTTACATTTGTATTTGTGTAAAACGTGTTTTCAAAATGCAGAGTGACATTTTTGTAAATAAGTGAAACATTTTTACAACATGCGGTGACATTTTTGTATATAATCGAAACTTATAAAAACTCACCAGATATTTTGTAACACTGTAACAACAATATGCACTTGTTTCAGAACTTATAAAAACTCGCATGACACTTTTTGACTTTGTAACATGCATTTTTCAACTACAACAGAGACTTTTTAACACTAGGACAGACAATTCTTAACACTACAACCGGCATCCTTAACTCTACTACTAAAAGTGCCAATTTGAATGTTCATAAGTGCCGGTTTGATTGTTTTACGAGTGTTATATCAGAACATGCACTTTCTAATGTAAGAATAGACACATAAAAATAATAGAGTAGACAATTACGAAAAAAACTGTTTTTCATCTCTTAGTGTGTAAAACGCGTTTTTAATTATAACGACTCAGAGGTTTCAAAAAAAATAAAATAATAACGACTCAGTATTTTAAACCATTTTTTCCTCATAAAAGTATAAATTACGGAAATAAATATTACTTATCAAACTTACTTTAAACCAACTTGAATTTGACTAGTATATTCGACAATTATATATGCTTCCTCCGGCCAGAATTATAATAAAAAATAAATAGAAAAATAGAAAAAATATATAATTAGAAAGTAGTTAAAGTTATCTAATTGTCTTGATTTTACAACCAAAACATGTTAAAATTACTATTATATCATCGTATTATATGTGTAATAAATGTCTACTCTTGTCCTCCTGGACATTCCCTTTGGAGTCAGTTACCAACTTGGCGACTGAGATCAGGCCTGAATTTCCCCGTCTATGGATCTAAGATGGTGATTTATAGACCCTAGTTATATGTAATGAATTTTGTATTAAAACTAAGGGCGTGTCTCCTGTGCAACCGCCGCACAGCGTGCGACAGCGCCAGGCGCCGACCCTTTTTTTTTTTTTTTTTGGCCACCCCCAAATTTTTTTCCTCCCACAATGAATGTCTACTTGTAGATTTATATAACGAAATGTAACACTTTTTTTTTCAAATGTAACACTTTTTTTTCCTTCAAAATGTACCACAATTTTGCTGCAATAGATTAAAGATAACATAAAGATTGACAACTAAACTAATGTCACACTTTTTATAAATGAATGTAACACTATTTTTTTTTCAAATGTAACACTTTTTTTTTCAAATGTAACATTTTTTTTCTCTTCAAAATGTACCACAATTTTGATGCAATAGATTAAATATAACATAAAGATTGACAGCTAAACCAATGTCACACTTTTTATAAAGGAATGTAACACTATGTTTTTCAAATGTAACACTTTTTTTCTTTTCAAAATTAACATAAGATTAACAAACTAAACTAATGTTACATTTTATAAAAAAATGAATGTAACATTTTTTTTTTATCTAAATTGTAATAGTTTATATTCTTAAATGTAACATTATATCTTAAATGTAACAATTGAAATTGAGAAAGTAACAATTGAAATGCAAACCCTTTTTTTTTTTTTTTTTTTTGTAGAACTGCTGTTACATTTAACAGTAGAAAGTGTTACTTTTTGAAGATGGAATTGTCACTTTTATCAGAACAGAGTGTTACATCTTAGCTGACGAGCAGCTCAATTTTTTTGTGTGTAAAACATATATTTTTTTAAAAAATAAAAATAAAACCATATCATGACCTATGTAGTTTTATTCGCCTCGTCGAGACGAACACAACTGTATTTTTAAATTTTTTTTTTAAATATCAAGATAAAGCATTTTAAAGTTATTGTATGTTTTTTTTTAAAGAGGACACATGGCAGCGCGCAGTTGGTGAACCAGCGTGTGGCTCACAGCGCGCCACATGTCGCTCTGGGAGTGGAGGAAATGCGGGCGGGCGGGTTTGGCCCGTCACACGCCCGTGCATCATTGTATATAAGAATTTGTCTAAAACTAATGAAATTTGTTTCTACTTAAACAATTTTTTATTTTTATTTTCACTTTTGAGATCTCACTTGCACTCTCATTTTTAGATTGGTTTTTAAACGGTACGGAGGGAGAATCTTATTGCCTTTATTCTCCACAAATCATCACCACTCCGACACCAACACCGTCACTTGGACTTCAATCATCACCCGGACCCGGTTATCTGATTCCAACAAACATTTTCAAGCCCTTAGCATTTTCAAGAAAATGAGAATGTGGATTGTTGCCCAATCATTTCACCTTCTCTACTGTCCCTGCTTGCAATGGCGAATCTAGGATTCTAGGTCAGGGTATGCACTTTCTTCGCCCCCGAAATTTTTTTTTGGGGTCCGGACCGGTTCAAATAAAGCTTAGATTGCTTACCGATCATAAATTATAACAACAATTGCTAAATAAATCCCCAAATCATCAATTTTCAATTTTTAAAACCCTAAAATTGAATTACAAAAAATACCTTTTTGAGATTGAGACATTGCCGGAGAAGCGGAGCTCTAGAGGAAGGAGAAGAGAAGCCACTGTAATCACTAATCACCGACACTACCAGTTCCAGTTTTCCCGTCGCCGTCGCCAGTCGATCGTCTTCTGTCGTCCCTTCTTGCAGCGGCGAAGAAAAACAAAAGTTGTGAATTCCGTAAAAGTGCAGCGGCCTCCCTTCGTCAAATACTCAAATTGTATTATCTAATTGTAACACTTTGCACCCTTCTTCCTTTAAAAATTAACAATTTGCACCCCTTAATTTTTTATTTTTTATTTTTTTTTATAGCTAGTCGGTAAAAAAATTTCCGAATTCCAGGTTATGCATCTGCTTAACCTAGCGACATACTACATTCGCCACTGCCTGCTTGTCCACATACCGGAATTCTTGTTCAGATTGAGAAAGTTCATCCGTTGGTGTGCAAGTGTGGGTTTGAATTGAATGTTTTTTTCTGGTAGTTTGTTGAATGTGTGTCCAAAATGTGGGGATACGGTGTTGCTCATAAGATGTTTGATGAAATGCCGGACAGGAATCTTGTCATGTTGCATTGTAGGATTGTGGGGTTCCTGCAAAACAATACGACAAAACTTTGAGCAATAATGTGATAGGTTAATTTAACTAGAATAATACTAGGGGCACAAAAAAGTCACAAAAACTTGCTCACAAAATCCTAGGTGTAAACATTTTATTGATGTTTTTAATTAAAGTGTGGCGGGTCCATTATCGATTCAACCAATAAAATATCGCCACCTGTTGTGAGCAACATTTTGTGACTTTATTTTGTGCCCCTATCATTGCTCATTTAACTATCCTAAAAAATCATAAAACTTGTTATCGATACACCATTATAAATACTGTCAATAACAATTTTTAATTTTTCATTAGGATAATTAAATTAAATTAAATTAACCTAACATTATCATTGCTAAAAAAAGTGCAATATTTATTATGGAACAGAGGGAGTATAGGGTTGTGCGGTTTGGTTTTGTAAACTGGTACTTGGGGAGAGGTTGGTGTTTCCCAGCCAAGTTTTTCGAGTGATTTGAGCGACTGTGCTTTGGTGTTTTTGTGAAACATTGGGTTGGTTTGTTTTGTTTTATGTCAAGAATTCTCTCATGGATATGTACTCTCAACGTGACTTCTTTGAGGGTTCGGTTTAGTTGTTTCAAACTTATTGTTTTAAGGCTAGTATTGCAGCATTAGATCAGGGTACTCTGATCCGTAATTAGTCCCGTTTGCCATTTGTGTTTATCCCAAAAAGTTTGTCTCATTTCTGAAAGTAACGTATTGAAACAATCGAACTTCTAAAAGTTCCCTTGTGATGATAAGAATTAACATATTGCTGTTTGAAGATTCATGCGTAATATATAGTTCAACCTCTTTGAGGGTAGTTAAGAAAAGAAAATAGAGCACAAAAAATGTAACGACCCGAATTTTCATAAACTTAATATTCAATAAATCCAAAATAGTACATCTCAAAATCGCTAAAACAATGTACAAAATATCATTAATCACCCTGAATTCTCAATAAACTGATCCGTCCCAATTCTTCGATCTCAAACCTCGATCAACGGTCAACTACAAAATTGAAACTGGAGGGGGGTGAGCTGGGGGGCCCAGTAAGAAAGGGGATACACAGTATCACAGAAGCCAAAGGAACACAATAATTCAAATAACACAGTCCATGAAATTATAAATATGGACGTACCAAAAAGACTCAAATTTCATAAATCGAATACCAATCGATCATACTTCACAGTCTGATGCACTAATTATGTTCGGGTCTAGTAGTCTAACAATCAAAACACAAATTCAATCTCAATCGTTGGCGCCCACTCTCGGAGCCGAACCAACGCAATCACAACAACAAAGTCCACTTCGACCGTCACATAATTAGCAACATCAAAACTATTCCATATAATAAATCTCAATTCTTGAGAATCAAAAACAAATAGCATGCTTTCAAAATAATCAATACTTTTTGAATCAATTTCAACGTCAAAGCAATTATCAAATTGGACGGAAACAATAAATATGTGTATCAATAAAACGGAGCACAACGATAGGACGGATATGAAAAGAATAATCACGTGGTAAAACTGACACGGAATCGACACTGCATAGTCTCTCTTACCATAAAGCGATTTTCAACATACTCTGCAATGTATTCCCAAAAATCTCCAAAAGAAATAATAATTTCACCGTGGCTCTCTAGTTCTGCCGCAACACATGTTCTCTGATGTCAAGAGATAATTGTTTGCTTTTAACGTTTAATCTAATTGCCTAGGGTTAGGGTAGAATATTTATACTAAACACCTTACACTATAATAATGGGCTAAGCAAATTAATTAATCCATCTAATCAACTCAGTCTATTTCTTTTTATGGCCCAATCAATCTCCTTAACTTGGTGACTATTAATCCAAATAAATTGTTACTAGTAGGCCTAAATAGAAATTTAAACTCAAACTTAAAATTTATATACTCCCTCCGTCTCAAAGTAAGAGTATAATTTTACATAATTATATTTATTTATTTTCCCAATATAAATCATAAAATTTTGGGATATTACAAAAAAGGTTTGATTAGTTAAATGGACTATCAATCTGGGGACGTAGGGAGTGATATTGAAACCGGATTTGAAACAAACATGTGTGCAGCAAGGTCGTTGATTACAATGTATTTCAATGTGAATTGGTTGATACCTATTGGCTATTGGCTATTTAGTGAGGCCGAGTTTTGTTGACTTGCCAACAGCATGGTGATGCAGACAAAGCTAACGAATGGTTTAAGGATAATCTGCGCGAATTGAAGAGATCATGCCTGATTGTACGTATATTAGTCATGTATTCATACCGGGATTGTTGATTTAGGGTTTTCTTACTTCAAATAGTGGGAAGTTGGTTGCGACTTTTTCTTCTTTCATGTGGGCAGACAGTCAACCTCAAACAACTTAATTTTGAAGATTGGAGTAACTATTTATTTGGAGGCAAATTGCAATTTGACGATCCGAGTTTGCCTTGAGTTTACATAATGTTTTAATTAGTTTTTAAATTAGTTATTCAACTAATTGGTTATTTGAGTTTGTTAAACTGCAATGTGGTATAAAAACTGATGAGTGTCATTCATGACGGAAAACATGTCATGTGCTTTCAAGAGCAAAATTATCAATTCGACAATCCATTTAATAAAAAACTAACGAAATTGATAAAATATTTTCAAGAATGTCCCAAGGTGTAAAAAAATTAACGAGATCTATAACTCTCCATTAACATCACCATCATCATCTCCCACAACACTAACACCCACCACCAGTACCAAAACAATATTCACTTTCAATTGAACATTTCTGCCGCCACCCAACCAACCCTATTTTTTTAAAAAAGGGATGATGTTTGGGGACTGGGAAGGTGAAGAAGGGATGGGTGGGGCCGGGGAAGTCCTTGTGGTTTGAAAGATATAGGGGATGGTGAGAAGGGGTGGCTTGTGCATGACTAATTAAGAGAAAGTGGTCCATAAGGAGTGGCTCAGTGGTAGAGCCAAACTTCACGATGTGTGAGGTCCCGGGTTCGATCCCTTCCCATGCCTCCTAAGACATTATTATTATAAGGGGGTAAGTGGGGAGCCACTATCGATCCTCTTTTAAAAAAAAATAAAAATAATAATAATAATAATAAGAGAAAGTGAGAATGGCAGTGGAAAAGAGTGGGAAATGTGGTGAGGAGGGGGAGCAAGGAAGGGGGCCGGCACATAAAGAGGAGGAAAGAAAAGTGGGGTGGGGGAAGGGGAGTCTAGGTTTGAGGAGTCCAGATCTCCTGTACCACTTTGTCTGCCCCTCCCTGTGCTACAAGTGATCCAACGGCTTGCAGTCATTAAGATTGTCATTATGTTGATATTTTCCAAGCAGGTAAACGGTTGAGATTATAATGACACAGAGAGAGGCACACAAAGTGGTACAAGAGATCTGAACTCAGGTTTGAGAGGGTAATGAGAATATGGTTGATTGGGAATTAAGGGAGAGCGAAGGTGGGTAGGGGCGGGGTAGGCGGAGGGTTCTTGGATTTTTTTTTTTTTTTTTTTTTGGCAATATTATTTAATGTATTACACTTCTCCATACTAAATGACTAGCGAATTAAAATGTCGCGTGCATACACAGCACGTGACATGTTTTTCATTAAAAATTTAGTATTTTTTTCAAGTTTTTATATCATATTGTAGTTGTTTATCAAAGTCAAGTAACAATTGATAGAAAAATAGATTTGAGAACCAATTGAAACTTTGTGTAAAAACTTTTTACTTCACAAAGTCTCAGCAACGGGTGAGAGAAGCTCCTAATTTGGATTCTAGCAACGGGGCATCTGTGTTCCCTTACTATGTTTCTAGCTACGAGTTCTAATTCAATATTTGAAAAGTCGAATCAGTTTTGGTCGAGGGTCCGAGGCCGCTGATGTTCGTCAAGTAGGACACGTGGATTGGCCAAGGTCTTCTTCGGCTAATGAGACCCCGATCCCGACTTGACTTTTTCCAGCGGTTAGAGATGAGTGGATCGGCTCGATGCTCAGGCCAAAAACCAAGCACCCTTGTTTTCTAAATGGAGGTGCCCTCGGCACCTTAAACTTGTGTATAAATATTGAAAATTAAATAAAAACTCCATCTGTCTCACAATAAGAGACACAAAATTGATCATGCACAGAAACTAAGAAGATAGTATACTATATCAAAAAGATTATAGTTAGTGGAGTAGGTGAATATGAAAAGTGAGATAGAAGATAGAATGTGGGAGAGGGAATAGTAAATAAATAGTTGTCGTGAGTATGAAAAGTGGGTCCAATATAATAACAAATTATTTTAAAATTTTTGTTTTGCGTAATATGACTTATCAATGAGATATCTAAAGAAGAAATCACTACCCTTTTCATTATGAGACAAAGAGAGTGTTTTACGCACATGGGGATTTGGCCTGATGGCTAGAGCTTTTGGCATCCAACCTGGAGGTCATGGGTTCGATCCCCCCAGAAGTTAGAGGGAAGGCTTTCTCTCCCTAGGATTTATCTCCTAGGCGCTTCTGAGCGTGTGTGTGTGTGTGTGTGTGGGTGGGTGGGTGGGTGTGTGAGTTGAATAAAAAAAAAAAAAAAAAAAAAGAGAGAGTATTTTACTATTAAAATGCGCAACGAAGTCATAATTTTGAGAACTAAAAAAACTATTTTTTATATAATTTGCAAAACATAACTTTTGTTTGAAACAATACTATGCATTTTAAAAATAAAATTTGTTTGTAATACAAATTCAATGTAGAGGTGGTCTCCCATGAGAACAAGGGGATCCGTCTCATGCATGAGACGGGTCGCCCCATGACCCATGGGCCGAACCCGCCACGTGGTAACCCACCATTGGCCGATAAAAAATAAAAAAAAAAAAAAATTTTTTTTTTTTTTTTTGAGTTTTTATATTTTTTTTCGGCTTTTCAGTGGTTTAGCAAAAAATAATAGTTACCATCTCTTAAAGTAACATTGTTCATAAGTAAACGTAATACTTGTTTTAAAAAAACAAAAGCTCGTTTTTACCCATTTGAAAAGTAATAACTTATGTATATGAATGTAATAGTAAGTTTATACAAATAAATGTAACACTTTGATTGACGAAATTGTAACAGATTTCTATAGATAATGTAATACTTTTACATGTATCATGATAAATTTGACCCCAATGTAACTTATTGTTTGAAAACAAATAGATATCTATACATATGTATTACAATTATTTACAAATACTATTACATATAAATAACACATTTGTTACATTTTAGTTATAATAAGTATTACTTTTGGCAAACGAAGAAAACATAGGAATAACACTATTACTTTAAGAGATGGTAACTATTACTTTAAGAGATGGTAACTATTACTTTTCACAAACCGAAAAAAAAACTAAAAATAAAAATATAAAAATTTTAAAAAAAGCAAAAAAAAAATTTTTTTTTTTTTTTTTTTTTTGGGTCAATGAGGGGCTGCCACGTGGCAGGGTCCCCCCATGGTAGGGATGGCCAAACCGGACCGGAACCGAAAAACCGGACCGGAACCGGACCGGAAAAGCCCGGAACCGGAGGAAACCGGAACCGGACGAACCGGAACCGCAAGGCATGCGGGCCGGTTCAGGGTCACATATATGCCGAACCGGACCGGAACCGGAACCGTACCGAAAATCCCTTGTTTTTCAATAATTTTAAAGGAGAGGACCGGAACCGGAACGGAACCGTACCGGAACCAGACCGAACCGGAACCGTATTGTGCCAAACCGGAACTGGAACCGGGGTAAGTGCGGGCCGGTTAAGGGTCACCCTTTTGATGAACCGGAACCGGCGGTTCCGAACCGGAACCGGGCCCGGAACCGGTTTCGGCCATCCCTACCCCATGGGTCCTGGAGCAGGGTTGTGGGTCGGGTAATGGGTCAAAAAAATGACCCGTCTCACCCATGAGACGGGTTGGAGTGTTCTCACACAAGTTTTTGTCTTCAATGTATTACACTTCTCCCCACTGGTTACATCATTTATTTTCCTTTTAAAATAACATCTAAAATTTTGTAATATAATTAGGGTCAATGCTAGGGGAACAAAAGAAATTCACAAAATAATGGATACAAAATGGGGTGGCGATATTTTATTGGTTACATCGATAGTGGACCTGACACACTCTAATTAAAAACACTAATAAAATTTTGATATATCATTTTGTAGACTAAATTTTATGATACTTTTTATGACTTTATATTTACCTTATAATTAGTTGCATGATAATGCAGTACACCTACTAGTTTTTCTTTCCTTTATGTTTTTTTTTTAATTCTTTTTTTTTTCAATTTTGAAGGTTAGGTGTGGGCCCATTAATCATAAATAAATTACAAACACATCACCTTCCTCATTCATATTATTCGCAGACATGAGAGAGAGACATGGTACATGCTCCATTTTTGGACATGAGAGACATGGTACATGCTCCATTTTTGATAATGCTAAAAGACACAATGGCCCCTCCTAAGTTTGTCCCAAATCTCTAACTCGTAAGTGGACGGTCCATTATTTCCCTTTTGTACCAAAAAAAAAAAAGTGGACGGTCCACGTGGCAAGAACCCATTCCTGTTGATTGCGCCCTGTGGGTCCCATGCACTTGGTTAATTGGCTGACCATGTGACAAATGTATTAATTTCAATTTGTCAAATTGTTATCTTGGATTTTCCATTGTATTCGGGGAAAAGGAAAAAATAATAGAGAGAGATTATCAAAGAATATCCATGAACATACTCCTACTTGAGGTGGACTCCTGTGCAGTGTTCTAAAAGACCCCGTCTACGTCGCATAGGTCCCGCCTAGGCGATAGGCGTTCATGAAACGCCTAAGTTATGTCTAGGATATTATAGTTATTTCTAAATTCTCGGCCCCGACTAGATCCCGCCTAGCGCCCCTGCGGCGCCTAGCGTTTTTTAGAACCTTGCTCCTATGTGAGACCGTCTCACGGCGTGAGACGGCTCACCACCCAGCCGAGCCAAGCCGCCAAGCCAGACAAGCCATTTTTATTATTTTTTTTTTTTTGGCTTCCAAATTTTTTTTTCTCGCCAACAAAAGTAACACTTTTTCTAAAGAAATGTAACATTTTTTTTTTATATATTTAAAACTTTTTTAGTCAAAAAATGTACCACAGTTTTGCTGAAATACATTAAAGATAACATAAGATTGACAACTAAACTAATGTTACATTTTATAATAAATTAATGTAACATTTTTTTTCTCAATTGTAATACTTTTCTAGGGTTTTACATTCAATTGAAATGCAAAACCGATTATATACATAAATTTTAAGTCTTTTTTTAAAGGACAAATGAAACATTTAACCTATAAAATTGTTACATTCATATATATAACATTTACAATCATATATGCACTGTGTTACACTTCAATTATTACTTTTTCTAACCACAAAATCTATTTAATTTTTTTGCGAAACTGCTGTTACATTTTACAATAAAGTGTTACTTTTTAATATCAAAACTGCTACTTTTATCAGAATAAAGTGTTACATATCAGGATACGAGCAGTCCAGTTTTTTTGTGTGTGTTAAAAAGTATGTTTAAAAAAAAAAAATCAAACCATATCATGTCCTATCTAGTTTAATTCGTCTCGTCGAGACGAACACACCGGTAATTTTAGAATTTTTTTTTGACTTCAAAATCACAAGTTATTGCATTTTAAAATTATTGGAGGTTCTTTTTTAAATGAAGGACACGTGTCACGTGCTGGAAGGACAAGGGGCATGACTGGGCGTGGAGATGGGCATAAGGGTAACCCGGCCCGGCCCTTGTTTGATCAAACCCGCGGGTAAACGGGCTTAAGCCCGTCCGTAATGTGTGAGCCCGCGGGCTAAACCCGGTCCGACCCTTTTATAATTCCCTATGCCCGCCCCGCCCTAAACCCTTAAGTTTTATCCAACGGGTTTTAACGGGATTTATTTTTAAGTTTCTTTTATTAATTTGAGAAAATACAAAAAAAATACAAATATATTTTAAAAAATATTAAAGACATTACAATTAATTTTATAATTAAGTAAAAATATAAATAGCGTAATAATATTATTATATTGTTAAAGCTAATTAAAATAGTGAAATAAGTTTAGAATTTTAATGAATAAAATTGTTAAAATATTAAACATACTCCATTTAATGAATAAAATTATTAAAACATTATATATACTCTATTTTAATAGTGAAATAAGGGTATCTTTGGGCAAAATATCAAACAAAAAAAAAATTGGCGGGCCAAACGGGTTTTTCAAACCCGCGGGCTAAGCCTGACCCGTTTGCAAATAGTGAGGTCCGGCCCGTCCGCTTAATACACGGGTTAAGGGCCGGGTTTTGTCCGCGGGCTACGGGCTGGCGGGCCGTCCGCGGGTTTAAGCCCAAAATGCCCATCTCCAACTGGCGGGTACAACTGAACGGGTTGATGGGTTTGACCCATGGAAGATCCGTCTCACCATGTGAGACGGTTTGGTGAGACGGTTTCACATGAGTATTTGCCTTCCTAGCTTCAATGGAAATGCATGGAAATTGCCTTTGGTGAGGTATATAGATATGTGAGTTTGTTGTTTTACACTTTTCATTTTAGTTTTGCAGTTATTGAAGTAACAAAAATTGTAAATTAAGAATTAAGAACGACATTGTTAAAAAAAAAATTAAAAAATTAAGAACAACAAATACGCAAACATAAGGAGAATGCCATGACCGAGAAAAAATGGATCCGCACTTGTTTGTCAATGTTTTAGAAAGTTATGAACACTATTCAACTGGAGATCAAGCGTTTTTATTATCACATTTTATATGAAAGGCCAAAATATGTTTAGCCTCCCAAAGTATCCACCCATTCCCACTTTGCCACCCAAACCTAATTTTGTCCCAAAGTGACCCTCTAATTTGCCATTTGTCTCAGTTTGACCTATTACCCCCTATGACCCCTAACGGCGTTAGAAAATTAACAAGAAATGGTCATGTGCATGTCACATGAGGGGTATTTTGGACATTTTCTTTTTAACTTTCAATTAATATTTATTTTATTATTCTCTTCAAATATTAGACTTTTTATTTATATCAAATATAATTATATATTATTATCAAAATAATAAAGTTATTTTATAAAAAAAAAATACATTGACAACATAAATAAAAATATTATGAGTTACTAAAAATCATAAATAAAACAAAACATAAAAAGAAAGAAAAGGAAAAAAAACCAAAAAGATAATAGATAGAGTAACAAAATACCAAGTAGGAGTATATGAATAGGTAACACTAACAGCTAAAGAAGAAATGGGAGAAAGAGGAAGAAAAAACATAAAGAAGAAAATAAACATCTCCCCCTCTTTCCGTCACCATCTTCCCCTCCACAGCCACCGAGACCAATCCTCCCACTCCAGGTACCGCTGCCCTCAACCATCCCCTCATCTCCAGCGGTCGATCTCCACAGCACCATCAACTTATGCTCCTTTCCTCTTTCGTTTGTTCATTCTCTCTTCTCCGACCCCTCAAGATCTGCGACCAAGGGAGGAAGGTATAGGAGCTGGATCTGGAGCTTTCCGCCCATATCTGGCCGATCTGAGATATACCGGAGAAGATTAACCATCGCCGGAGATGAGACCAAGGCGACGAATTTTGGGACGCCGGGAAGGTATACCGGCGGCTGGAGGGAGGGAGTTAGATAGACAAAGGAGTTGAGAGAGTTGTGGAAGATTAACCATCTCTTGATCTTGGTTTGGGGGAAATAATTTTGACTGTGAATTTGAGAGAATTGTTAGTGGTGGTGGTCGGATTCTGGAAAAATGGCGGCGGTGGTCACCGGATTCTGGAAAATTGGTGGTGGTGGTGGCGGTGAATGAAGGTTGATGATGGTGGTGGTGGAGAAAGGGTATAAATGGACCTTTATACCCTTCCATTTTCAAGAAAAATGATAAAAAGAACCCTCACATGACATGCACATGACTATTTCTCGTTAATTTTCTAACGTCGTTAGGGGTCATAGGTCAAACTGGGACAAATGGCAAATTAGAGGGTCACTTTGAGACAAAATTGGGTTTGGGTGGCAAAGTGAGAATGGGTGGATACTTTGGGGGACTAAACATATTTTGGCCTATATGAAAGTATTATGAGGTTTTAATGTAAGAAAGAGAAAGCAGATAATAGATAATAATAAGTTGTGATTATGACAAGCAGTGTTCTAAAAGACGTATGTCTAGGCCGGCTAGGCCCTAGGCGTTCATGAAACGCCTAAGTCCCGGCGAGGATATTATAACTATTTTGAAATTCTCGGCCCCGACTATGTTCCGTCTAGACCCCGCCTAGGCGCTGCTGCGGCGCCTAGCGACCGCCTAGCTCATTTTAGAACATTGATGACAAGTGGGTCCTACAAAATATGAAAATATTATAAGGTTTTCATTGTAAGTAATGTGACTTATTAATGAGACATCTAAAAAGGATATTGTGCGCCTTATTACGGGACGGATGGAGTATATTTTATCATCATTTTCTTGATTATTTTTACAACCACTTGAAGGACCCAATCAATAGCATATTTTAAATACTGCTTCCGTCCCAGCTTACTGGACACTTATTTTCATTTTTGGGTCCCATCTCATTTGACACTTCCCAAAATAAAATACTTTTTTATAATTTTATATTCACTCGACCATACCACTCATTCCCTCTCTTCATTTCCACCACTCAATTCATTCAACTAACATTAGTATTTACCTCACTCATTCTCTTCATTTTCTACCACACATTTCTATTATTTTATTCTTTTTTCTTAGTTATTGTGCCCACCTCTTGGGTGCCAAGTGAGATGGGACAGAGGGAGTATAATTTTTAGAGTCAAATTAAATGATACTCCCTCCGTCCCAAAATACTTGTAGTTTAAGGGGTTGAATTTTGTCCCAAAATGTTTTTAGTTTTGTTATTAGGGAAAATTGCAATTTGGTTACCCATGTTTTGTCGATAGTTGCAATGTGGTTCCCAACAGTGTAAACTTTGCAATCTCATACCCAACATTATCAATTTGTTGCAATTCAATGTAAAATCAGTTAAAAACTAACTCTTCGTTAAAAAATTGACCCATGTGCCTCGCACATGAATTTAAAGGATAAAATAGACATTTAATAGAATGGAAATATTAAAATCCTAGAATTATGAGTAATACCCATTGACCTTTATTTTTTATTTCCTAACCTAGATCTGGGAAACTTCTATCCCCGCCTCATTTCATTATCTCCACCGTCCCTCCCTTCAACCTTGCCGGAAAACTTAACCCTCGCCGGGAAACTTAAAAATCTCTGTCCACTCTCCTCAACCTCTCCTGAAGACATCTTCTTCAACCCAAGCCGTGCAAGATTTCATCGTCCTCCCCTGACCACTCGGCTCCGCCTGAGCCCGTTTCTCAGTCCACCGCCCCTTCTCCTCGCTTCTCTTAGCCGCCGTTCCTTCCATCGATCTTTCCTCAGCTGGTGTGTTTTTATCAATGTTCTAAAAATCGCTACGCGGCCGCTAGGCGTCGGAGCTGGGCCTAGATAGGCGAGGCCTAGGCGGGGCCGTGAATAAGACATAATTTGTAATATTTCGGTGAAATAGTGTTGAAAATGTCACCGGAATATGCAAACAATTAATTTAAATGTATATAATAATAAATTTAATATAATTTTTGATTGAAAATACTAATATTAAAAATTGTAGGTGGGGCTTTAGATAAATTTGAAGTTAATCGCAGCATTTTAATGAAAATTTAATGCAAATTATCTTTCAATATCCGGTCTAGGCGGATTTGAATTAGGCGCAGCGTTTTGTGACCGCTTATCGCCTAGGCGGGGCCTAGGCGGTCTAGGCAAAGGATTTTTAGAACAGTGGTTTTTATGCAGTTGCCGGATCTTCCAGATCTTAATCTTGATTTTGATGGTTTGTTTTGATTTTTAGTTTTGACGTTGGATTCAGCTCTGTCGGAATTGTTGGACTGTTCACTGCACATCTGCATTTAGTTTTCCTGTTTTTCTTGAAGCCGATCATCATAGTTGAAGGGTCTCCCTCCACTGGCTGAATCTGAGTTTTGTGATGTTTGTGGGTTTTTTTTTCTGGAGAATTTGATTTGATTTAAGTTTTGAGGACTTGAATTTTTGTTTTGTTTTAATTATATGTGATGGTGGTGGAAGGGAAGTCGAATCCCTGTTGCCTCTTTTGGATGCTTTACTGGTGGTAGTGGGGTCATCGTTGGTTAGTGACATTGAGTGGTGGTGTTGAGATTGGTGGACAAAAGTTGATGGTGGTTTTGACGGGTGGTGATGGAGGTTCTATTCTGGTGGGTGTTTATAATATTAGTATATAAACATATCTCAAAAACATAATTCAAAAAAATAAAGAGGATAATTAGTTTATTTTTCAACAATATAATGTAATTTCCTTATAGTATACTCCCTCCGTCCCCCACAAGTGCTACTAATTTCCTTTTCGGTCCGTCCCACCACAAGTGTTACTGCCCAAAAAGGAAATGCTTTATTATATATATATTCAACCAACCCCATTATTTAACCTCACTCATTCTCTCTCTTCATTTTCCACCACACAATTTATTCAACTAACACTACTATTTACCCCACTCATTCTCTCTCTTCATTTTCCATCACACATTTTTTAAAAAAATTATTGTGCCCACAATTCTAGTAGCGCTTGTGGTGGGACGGAGGGAGTATATAATTTAATATTAAAAATGTATTTAAAACTAATTTATTTTTTAAATTTAATATTAGTTTTTTTAACTATCTAAAAGTTAGTTAAAAACTAAGTAGTTAAAAAATGAGTCATGTCAACGGTCTATTTTACCCCAATAAATTCATGTGCGAGGCACATGAACTTGTGTTTTTAACAAAAGTTAGTTTTTTAACTGATTTTACATTGAATTGCAACAAATTGACAATGTTGGCTAGGGGGTTGTAAAATTTACACTGTTGGTAATCACATTGCAACTATTGGCAAAACATGGGTAACAAGTTGCAATTTGCCCTTGTTATTATCTAGATATCGTTGGCATTGTTTGTCAAATCTACCCTTATTTATGATTGTGTTTGTCATTATAAAAGCATTTAATTGACTTGTTACTTGAAATGTTTCAATTGTAATTTAGTACATTTGACATACATTGATTGCTTTTCTTAATTTGTGTGAAAATTCTAAAACTACAAGTATTTTGGGACGGAGGGAGTAATGAGTAAACTTTGATTGGAGATTTTTTATTTTCTAAAAAATATGAAATAATAGTTTTTTAGCAATAGAGTAACAAAAAATAAGAACAATCAATAATTTTCTTTTATTATATACTAAATACTCAATATTTGTATAATAAAAGTTGGTTAAATTGCTAAAAAAATAATTTCAAAAACGGGAGGGAGGGTGCTGGTATTTGGCCAAACTTTATTGTTGATTTTTTTAATCAAATTTTTAATGAAAGTTGCTGGCAAGGAAATATTTTTTAGTAAAATTGTAAGTACAATAATAAAATTGGTGGAAACTCCAATGGTAGGGGTTAAATGTAAATTTTAATATTTATGTTGAAGTACTAGTAGATAAAAATAATGAGTATCAAAATTTGGTGTGGTACTAAGCAATGTAGCAAATTTGTTACCTTGCTTACTAAGTAGTATACTAAATTTTAGTACCCATTGTTACAAGTTTAAACAGTTGTTAAACCTAATGCAAAATTATTTATCATTTTCATTGTTAGAGTAGTACCCATTGTCATGACTCGTGCCCATATGCACGAGTCGTGCAATAGCGGCACACTTGGTCCAGACTTGGCGGAAAAGACAGAAAAACTGTGGGATTAATTAGATTCTTTTTGGGGTTTAATTAAGGACTCTTATTGTCTTTTGGTTCAGGTATCTAGCAATATAAATACTAGTCATAAACTAGTATCCTCCGCGTGATTCATAACATTGAGAGTAAATTAGAGATCAATAATTCTAGATCTAGGGTTTTGCACAGTTAGGAATTTTGTGATCAATTTCCGTGCAACATAGATTAGTGTGATCATCAGATTTATCTTATTATAATTGTTTCTCCTGCCAAATTAATAATATCTGATCTCCCTTTGCCTGTGGACATAGCCAATAGGTTGTTGGTGAACCACGTAAAATTTGTATTCTTACTTGTTAATGTGCGTTCATTATTATCTGATATCTCTTAGGTCTGATTTACTAACAAGTGGTACCAGAGCCTGGTTAGTTGAGAAAGATGAGGGCATTCCGCTGCAATAGAAGAGATGGATTCTGGAATGTACCAAAAAATCGACAAGTCTGATAGGAATAACAGTTTCAGTTTATGGCAGATCAAGATGAGAGTCATATTGCGAATAGAGCCGTCAATTTGGGACTGTCCCATCCCGCCATACATATGGGATGGGAAGGGATAGTATACTATAAACCCGTATAAATGCGGTACTATTCGGGACATTCCGTTTGGGACTCGGGACAAAACGGGATGGGTTGGGACGTCCCGCATTTTTTAAACCCCAGACCCAATCCCAACCCAAGCAAGCCAAGCCCAATTAAAATTAACCCAAGCCGGCCCAAGTTGAATCCCCAATCCATATCCCAAATCAAATCAGACCCCGTTCATCAACTCATCTAACCCTAGCCGACGGGCGACGACTACTCACAAAACTCAGACACTCCGCAATCCACCGCCGCACTCGCTCTTCTCCCACACCGACGGCGATGAGACGACGAAACACGGCAACCAACGGCAACCACTGATCTCCTCTACTTCCGGTGATTACCAGTACCACTCCTCTTCCTTTCTCCGTTAGGTCCTCTTCTCTTCTCTGTACCTCTTAATTATGAAAGAATTGGTTGGTTTTCAGTGGTTTGTTCATAATTTCAGTAACTATGCAAGAATTAGTTAGTTTCGAGCTTTCCTCATTCTATACATGTACTATCTCCAAAAAAAGTGATTGTTTTCTTGTTGGATCATGGTATTGATACAATGGAAGTATTTAGTGTTCATATTGTTTTAGATCATAATAAATCTATGTTTTCTTTCACTTTCACTCCCTAATTTAAGTACTATTCTGTGATACTGGTTTATGCAAACTTTAAACTTGTTGATAAGGATTGTTTCTTTACGTTGCAGGCAGTAGTTGTTACTGACTTTATGTGTTCATTAGTTCATTGTTGCTGCTGGATAATAAAGACTGTAGTGTGCTGGGAGTCTGGGACTTGAGAGGAGCTGGGAGATGTTGACTTGTGGGTGATGCCTTCAATTTTTTTCTTTTGAACAAACTTGCTACTTAATGACATAGTATTAGTATATGTTGGATTTGTTTCAAACTGTGATGTTGAATTATCTAGTATTGTTATAATACTTATGTAAGGACTAAGCATTTGGATTTTAGGTTATGAACTTTGGATTATTTTGTTTCGAATGATGGCTTAATGCTCAATTCAACTTGAAAAATCGTTGTTTTTTGTGATCGGGTGATTGCGTCAACTTATCCCGTATGTGTCCCTTATTGTCCCGCGTCCCGAGGTGATTTGGGATGGGACGGGGAATTTTAGTCCCACGATAAATTTGGGACGTCCCGTCCCGTATAGTTTGTGGGACATCATAGTTTTTTCCCGTCCCGTTATCCCGATTTGATGGCTCTAGTTGCGAAGACAAAGTTTGTGGGCTCCAGTGGCTGCTGTAATCAGGGATTAGAATGATCCAAAAGGCAAGGCAGAAGCCGTTCCTACAGCTGAAGATTCGAAGAAGGCTGCAGACATGTTAGTGTTGGATGAGAAGCCTCATTCAATGATTATCATGAGTCTCGATGATGACATCCTAGAGGATGTAGCGGATCAGGAAACAGCAGGAGGCTTGTGGCTGACGTTATAGAAGATGTACTTGACGAAGTCTCTAACCAACAAGCTCTACATGAAGAAGATATTATTTACTTTCTATATGTCTGAAGGTACGCCTATTAAGGATCACCTAGATCGATTTTTTGCTTTATTACTTTAATTGCGTAATATAGAGGTTAAAATCGATGATGAAGATGCTGCTCTAATTTTGTTGGTGTCTCTACCGATTTCGTATGAGTCATATGCCAAAACACCACACACACAAACACTTAAATTCAAATTTAAAATCTTAGCACAAATTCAATAAAGAAGAAGAATAAGAAATCTTTAGATCACGAAATTGGTCAATTGAATGAACACACGGATCTTCGGATCTGGACATTTCATCCCAAGCAAAAAAGCATACACTCAAACGAACACATAGAAACGCACACACATACACATAAACGGTGGCGATGGCGATGACGATGAACACAAAGGGAGAAGGTTAAGGGGTAGGTGGCTTAGGGGGAAAGGTCGATGGCGCGGGAGGGGGAGGGGGAAGGGAAAATTAATGTCAATTGTGTGGATCTAGTGGTGTGTAGGCGAAATTGAGCAAAAACCTGGAGGTTTGAGAATCCATGGGGAGAGAAAAGTTAGAGTGGAAGAGACGGCATGTTCTTATAAAAGTATTTGGGTGGTGGGGTGTGATTTTGGAAAATTAATTTTTTAAATTTGAGTTAAGGGGTTTTTTTCTTTGTGAAATTATTTTGTTAAATTTGAGTTAATTTCAACAAATGATTAGTTAAGATTTAATGAATATTAGTCATGTGATAACATATGATTAACTCTTGTTAAAAATTTGACAATTCTGTGAGAGAGATGAGGACATTGAAAAAATAATAATAACTTTAGTGACCATGAGAGAGTATGAAATACTCTTTGATTTATTTTTGGGAGGAGCTATTGCCGGAATTTGAACCGCTCCACCCACCAGTTAGCTCCACCCAATGGTGGAGATTGGAGCCACCTCATTTTAGCAACACCCAACGGCTGAGATGTAGCCGAGCTCGGTGGGACCCACAAAAAATTAAAATCATCCGAGACGCACAGATGATGAATGTGTGTATGTGGCCTTGATCGGAGCCGTTGGGTGGAGAGATGGAGCTAACTCGGTGGAGCGGTTCCGGGTCCAGCTATTGCCACTACAACATTTGCTAATCCACTACATTCATTGTAATTTTAGTAAGTTATTTATTTATTTGACACAATTGCCCCTCGTGAAAGGACTACATATACTACAAAATTTATTTATCCAATACACCTATTAATACTCTTTTAGCTTTTGATTTATTTGTGCTACAATTTTATTTTCTTCACCTTTTTTATCCCAAATTATTTTATTTTAATATGTTAAGGTAAATGAATAATTATATGTAAAATTTATAAAATGTTTATAAGAATAATAGAAATAAAATTATTTATTTTTCATCCGATTCTTTTATGTACAAGAAATTAAATGTCTTTATTTTCCTTCTCCGACAAACAATTACTTTTCTATTTGTTGTGATCTCAATTAACGATAATATAAAAAGAGAGAAAAGGGACTAGAAAAGTGATGAGAAATTATTTGATTTTAAACAATGAATTTTTCAAATGAAGTATAAAACATGAGTGGTCAATTAATTTATTAATATTTTTACTTTATATTAAAAAAAAAAACTAAATGCTGCTATGTTGATTCTTTTTCAATATTTATTAGCAATTATGTTTCTTAACTATGAAACTAAGTGACGAATTTTCTAACATAATTTTCCTTTGTAGCATAGTTAAAATATTAAACAATATGTTGGTGAAGTCAAAATATCTATAAGTAATATTATTGACAAAAAAATGCATTGCATATGTTTTGACAGTTTTAATGTGGATAATGGAAAAATAAAAAATATAAATAAAATATAGGTTAAAAAGAAAATTTCAGGAGATTAGTTGACAAAATTAATTCATTATATTATTTATTTTTGAAATGAAAAAATAAAGATAATTAATGATTATGATTAATTAAGTTTTAATTAGCAAATATATGGATATGTCAACGTTATATAAGGTATATAATATCTCCTTAAACTACATCATTAATTCCTTAAAATGTAAAAGGATAATAATGTCATTTTGAAACAATTGTAGTGGATTAGTATAAAATGTAGTGGTATTAGCCCCTCCCTTTATTTTTAGAGAAAATTACCATAGGGTCCCCCATCCTAAGCCTAACTACCACCTAGTCCAACTTAATATTTTCATCTACCATCTAGTCCAGGCACATTTTCAGTATTACCAGATAGTCCCTCGCTAGAATTATAACTTTTCATAATTCCCAAAATGCCCCCGTATATATACTGTCTTTCTCCCTAGGGTTTTGTGTTTCGCACATTCAAAATTGAACGGCGCTCGGAGATAGAGAGAGAGCGAAGGCAGAGCTTGGTGATAGAGAGAGAGAGAGTCGAAGGCGATCGACTGGATATTAGCTTCAAGGTTCAGATCTTATGTTTATATCTATTTAGAAGTTATTTTTTGTTTGATTTTCATATGTTTTGTTGATGAATTGATGTTATTTTCGTATTTTGTAATCTCTTTTTTTGATGATTGGATTTGGAAAATTGAACGCAGCTTTGCGCTGATTTTAATTCGAACTCTGCTTTGAATTCTCGCATTTTATTTTGTTTTATTAATTTTCTGTTTTGCTTTATCATAATTTGCAGTTTAATCAACATTTTAATATGGATTCAAGTGTTATGGTTTTGTTGAAGTTTCGTGAACTTACAGCAGTTGAAAGATTGAGCAAGCTTTCATCATTTGCTGCTTTGATTCAGTTTGTTTGTAAAAGGTGGGACACTTTGAATAAGGAGATGATGTCTTTGTCATATATTTTACCTGGGTATCCTTTTTGCATATTGGATAATGAGGATGATTTTTTAATATGATTCTTATGGTAGGTCATAGTTCGGTTCAATCTCTTGAAATTCATTTGAAACAGGTTCTTAGTTTGGATTATTATGAGTCGTCCTCATCGGCTATTTCAACTACAACTAGTAGTCATGAGTTTGATTTGAATTTTTTCCATGAGCAAACAAAGGATTTGAAAAGTGCAAAGTGGGTTACTGCTATAGATTCTGTTGGACAGGTGTTTGAAGGTGGGATTAGTCAATTTCGGAACACTTTGTGCAAGTATGCTACAGCAGTTGGGTTTGACTTTGTTTATGTGAAGAATGATAGCGATCGCATTACTGCCAAATGTAAACACAAAGAAGAAAGAGGTTGTCCTTGGAGAATTCACACATCCATTGAACCTGCCAATGGTTTTGCTTATATTCGTAGTTTTGAGCGGAACCATACTTGTGGTGACATATATAACTTTGGTAGTAGTTCAAAGATTAGTTCTGATGTTCTTTGTGATATTATTCTTGACGATATCCGTGCTAAGCCTTCCATGGGTCCTTCTGATGTTCTTAAATTGGTCAAGTCAGATTATGGTATTGGTCTTACTTATAAAGTTGCTTTCAGAGGTGTTGCAAAAGCAAAGGACACAGTGTTTGGTGAAGCAGACTTGTCTTATGATAGACTTGGCCCTTATTTTCAGAAGATGAAGCAGGTTGATCCTAGTAGCCATTTTGTGCTTGATTATGACTCAGAATCCTATCAATTCAACAGGTGTTTTGTATCATTTGGAGCTTGTATAACTGGATTTCGTCACTGTCGGCCCATGTTATTTATTGATGGGACTCACTTACATGGAAAGTATAAGGGTAACATGTTAGCTGCAACTGCTAAAGATGGAAATTCTGGTAAGTAACTCTTTAACTTTACACATTTTTTCCTTGAAGTTTTAGTTCACAGTTGTTTTATTGAAATATTTATTGATGTTAATTTATTGCCTTATTAATGGATTTCAATTGGAGATGATTTTTTAGTGATTCAAACAATTGTGAACTTTAAGTTTTGATTTTTACATCTTTTTATATTACTCATATTAATTTTTTTTTAAAATTATAGGTCTTTTCAATGTTGCTTTTGCTATTGTTTCTTCGGAGGACACGGATAACTGGACATGGTTTCTTCAACAATTGGAACCTCTTGTAAGAGGAATTGTTATTACATTTGTTTCAGACCGTCATCAAGGGATTTTATCATCTGTGAAGAAAGTTATGCCTCATTGTTATCATTCATTTTTCCTTGGCCATTTGCGGAATAACTTGAGGGATAAAATGAAGGGACGTTCTATAAATTTGCGGAAGAAGATGGTTAGTCTGCTGTATCAGTGTGCTTTAGCTCTAACGAAGGAAATATTTCATACTTTGTTGGATCAAATGAAGAGTGAAGGTGGTCCTAAGGTCCGTGACTTTATTGCTAATCTTCCACATGTTAACTATGCGAATGCATACTTTCCGGGTAAGCGTTATGGTGAGATGACTTCAAACGCAGCAGAATCATTTAATTCTCAGTTTAGAGAAGCTCGTTCACTTCCTGTTACAGAATTGATTGATCAAATCCGTATAAAGTTGATGGCGCAGATGTGTAAGAGTAGAGTTGATTCTTCAAAGTGGACATCTGTCTTATGCCCAAACATGGATAAAAAATTTACGGAAAATCTTGAGAGGGGCAAGGGTTTGGTGATAATCCCTTCCAGTTCCAAGAAGTTTCAAGTTCGTTCGTCGCCAACCATGATTGTGAACATTGAAGATAGGACGTGTTCATGTGGAAAATGGTAGCACGAAGGGTTCTCGTGTGTTCATGCGGCTGCGGTATTATATTCTTCGAAAATAGACTCTTTCAAGTACATTGAGACGTATTTTCACAGTAGCAAATACAGGGAATGTTATGCTCTTGCTATTGAGCCGTATTTTTCATTTTCAGCCCAACCAACAGATGATGACCCTTTTATAAACCCTCCAATAGTGAAGCGTCCACCAGGAAGGCCAAAGATGAGACGCATTCCTTCAAACGGAGAGGTGGTGTTTAAAAGACAAATGAAATGTGGTCGTTGTGGAAAATTAGGAAATCATAATAAAAAAAACTTGTAAGGAGCCTATGTAGTTTGGTAATTTTTAGATCTGTCATACATTGGAAAAACATTTATGATGATTCAGATATGCTTTACATGATTAGTTTTTACAGATATTGAAGATAAGAACAATTGTGAACTTATATTTTCAGTTATATAAGTTTTACAGTTTTAATTGAATTTTTTGCTGTGTTTCTTTTTTGAAGTTTTTCAATTTGAAATGTTTGATTAGTTTTTACAGATATTGAAGATAAGAACAATTGGGAATGCAGTTTTTTGTTTCTCAGTTGTTTGAGGAACTACTCAAACGTTCGTGAATTTTAGTTCACAGTTGTGTTAAACATATGTTTTTGAAGCTTTTATGCTTTTTGTAAACAAATGTGAATTTACTAAAACAAATGAGAATTTTAGTTCACATTTGTGTTAAGATCATGTGTCTTACTGTGAGTCTGAAGTTTTTGATGCTTTTTTAAACAAATGTGAATTTTAGTTCACATTTGTGTTAAGATCATGTTTCTTACTGTGGGTCTAAAGTTTTTATGCTTTTTAGAAACAAATGTGAATTTTAGTTCACATTTGTGTTAAGATCATGTTTCTTACTGTAGGTCTGAAGTTTTTATGCTTTTTAGAAACAAATGTGAATTTAATAAAACAAATGTGAATTTAAGTAATATAGAAGACATTATTAAGCCCATGAAAACAGTAGTGTTAAAGATAACCATAATATATGTCATTTGAATCAAAATATTCATAATAACAGTTGCCTTGAACCACCACACTAGTTTCTAAAAGATTACATCCCCAAAAATATTTTTGATGCCCCCAACTTGTTTTCAACCAAAAGTACTTAAGTTTTTTAAAACCTAACATCACTGGTACCTACAATCCTATGCTAATGGTGTAGAAATCGTGTAGAAAATCAGAAAACATTTGTGCTCTAAAATAATGTGTTGCGTCCTTGTCATAACTTTCACTGATTTCTCCCCTGCATAGCATTTCTTCAATCTCCATAAGAACAACAATCCCACAATCAACACTCCCATAACTTTGTTGTGGACACTTTTCTACCAAGATGAAATTCTCCTCCGGTTGAGTCATAGGTGAATCTGGTTTTGGGATGAAATGCTTTGTATGTTGATACTGAAAAAAAAAATCAATATATTACTAAGCATAAAACTGTATGTAATGAGCTTTACCATTTCCTTTGCAAGAGGTGCATATTTATCCTTTATGCCTTTTTCCTAGGCCTCATGGAGTTATAAAACGGTACTCCCCGTCTTCCGTGTCAAAAACAAGAAGTGTCCAATATTCTGCAGTTCGGTTTCCAGATTGAATATGAATTGGAATCAAGATGTAGCGGGTTTTGTTTCGCAGAAATTTCATAAAAGGCTCATCAATGTTGCTCTTGATGTATTCTGTGAGATTGTTCCTCAGATAGTACTGGTATAAAACAAAAAAATAGAACTCTTTTGAAACAACTATTAACCCAAGATAGTTAAATCTGAATAACTGTGAAACTTTCTAAATTATAATATAAAAACCACTTAACATCAAACCAAAAAAATCTGGAAAAGGAAAAATATACATATGAACTTAATATTTTTTCATGTATTTTTTTGGCATACCGATGCATTTGCTGTTATTACTCCAACAGTTCTGTTGCTTGGTTTGTTGTTGAATTTTGCCTTATATTTCTCCACCAAGATCTCCAAATAACCATTGATAACCTGTCAAGAAAAAATAAGTGTGAACTAGTATAAACAACTGTGAATTTAAGTAAAATGGAAGAATTCAAACCCAGAAATTGAAAAACACAACTGTTAACTAGTATAAACAACTGTGAATTTAAGTGATATTTAAGAATTCAAACCTAGACATTGAAAGGCAAGGTATCAATAAGTGATTTTGTGTTAAAATAAATGTGAATTGGAGTATGCTTGAAAGATAATCATACAACTGAGACGTCAAATTTTCGCTAAAACAAAGAAAGTATTAATATACCGAGTCCTCAGATGCCTCATCATGTGTTATCTCATACAAATGCTCGACACTGACAAATATGTTATCTTTTTCCCAAGCATTCCCCCTGCAACATTTAATTTTATATTTATAGATGTATTCGAATATCAAAATAATTATAATAACATATATAATATAGATAAAAAAAATACTTACTTTCTTGTTTGCAATTGCAACATCACATTATATCGCTCAACATCTTCTTCCTTAATGTTTTCTGTTGTCAAACTGAATTTTCTATTGAATGGAGGTAGTGGTTTTACAGGTTCAGGTTCCTTCTCTTTAATGTTTTCAACGTCAATGGTTGCTGGTTCATTCTTGGTTGTTTGTGCTGCTCTTCTTTTTGGGTTTCTTTGTTGGTGCTGCTGCTCCTTTTTTGATTTGTCTTGCATTGGTTGTATAATCAAAGTCGTCATCCTCCAACTTTGTTCTCTTTCTTGTCTTCACAGTTTTGATCATTGATCTCATGACCTCTTTCTCATTTTCAGACTCAACTATTTCCTTTGTCAACTTCCCAATCTTCACTACATATTTCTCCACATCTTTTGCATACATGTTGTTCAATGCTTTTATTTCATCAATTCTTGCCACCTCATTCTCATTTATTAACTTCTTCAGTTTTTTAATCTCTTCATTAGCCATATTCAACCTCTCATCATTGTTCTGAACATTGAGTTGTTTTTCTTTCTCATCTTCATTTTCTTTAATTTGCTTTTCTAAAGCTTCAATTCTTGTAGAAGATTCCTTCAATTTTCTTTGAAACTCTTCTTCCATCCTCAACTCCTTTTCTTTCAACCTTAATTCAAACTCATTTTCCTTCTTCAAATCCATTTCTTTCAAATCCTCCTCCAGAGAAAGTATTCTAATAGAAGCATCATTCATATTGGTTTCAAAATGTTCTTTTTTTCTCAACACCTGTGATAACTCTAGATGTGATGAACAAATTTCTTCATATTTATCATTTAAATCATTGTGCTTTTCCTCAAGCTCTTCAAGATCATCAATCAACTTTTGTTTTTCAATTTTGAGATCCCTTAACTCAGCTTCATGCAGACTACTATCCATCTGTGCAGTGAAGTTAAAGTCATTTTCAAACTCACAATCTGGAGGAGTTTTATATCCATCATTTTTATTTTGCCCTTCTTCATTTTCATTTTCACTCTCTTCTTCATTGCTTTCTGATCCTTCAGTCATTTCTTTCTCCAGATTCATTTCTTTTTCTCCACTGACTTCATTCACTTGCTCTCCACTTGCTTCCCCTTCTTTCTCACCTTCCTCTCTCACAAATTCACAATTCTTAAACATTTTCTTCTCCGCATCAGTTAATTCCAACTCCTCAGAATAAACCTATTAAAATAAAAGAAGATGGAAATATTGATGCACATATAATCTATTTTTCAACTGTGAACCAATCTAAACAACTGCGCATTTAAGTAAGATTGAAGATTTCAAACCCAAAAATTGAAAAAACACAACTGTGAACTAGTCTAAACAACTGTAAATTTAAGTAAGATTGAAGATTTCAAACCCAGAAATTGAAAAAACACATCTGTGAACTAGTCTAAACAACTGTAAATTTAAGTAATATTGAAGAACACATAAATTAAAAAGTGATCAATAACTGATTTGTGTTAAAAGAAATGTGAATTTAATAACAATAAATGTGAACTCAAGTAAAACAACTTACATTATGTTTCTTAAGGCAATCAATTGTTTTCTTTCTGAATGAAAAAGTCTTCTTTGGCAACTCCCATTTCATAAACCTGGAATCTCCCTCCTTGCAGGAAGTGACTTGGTGTGCTCATAGAAAAAATACTGAGAAAAAACAGAAACATCATACAGATATAGCTATATAAAATAAATAAAAATAGCAAAACAATAAAACATTTCACTTATAGATAGTTCACCAACACAGCCTGTAACATATTTGGGATTTGTGTGATATAACCGGACTGATGGCATCAGTCTTGAATGAATTGCGTTCGCCCAATTGTAATTTTTCATTTCATCGATATTGTCAACATAGTGGAAGAAGACAGATGGTACAATATCACCTGTTTTAGTAAAAAACACATATGTCATGGCATGCAAAGTCATAAGACGAACAACATCTTCGACATCTATATCATCATCACTTTCAGAAATTTCTTTGATAACACTCTTGACCATTGTTATTTTAACCCTTGTTTCAACTCCTGGAAACCTTCTATGTGCCAAACCAGAAGAAATCAGACTTCCTCTTGAATCCAAGTTCATTTCTTCACTTCCCGAGACAATCCCATATATTAACTTCACATCATTTACAGTGAATCGAACCAATTTTTCCCCAAACTGAAAACTATCGCTCTTCAGATCAAAACATCTTATTATATCTGCTGCAACGAGATCTGACTTTCTATGGTTTATATTTTTGTTATTGTTCAAGGCATTGAACATGTTGAAAAATGGCGATTTCTTCAACATATTCAAGTGCCTTCTTGTCAGATTGATGGATTGAACAAGTTTTAATGAAGCCTCAATATTGGACCTATACGAAATATCTTCATTCACTTTCTTAGCTTTTGATTTCCCAGTTTTTGCAGATTTCGAAGATCCCTTGCCTTCATATTTGTAGAACGCTGTTTCTTTGATGTTGATTTCTGATCCTTTTTTTTTTATTTCTTTGAAATTTGTTTCATTGCCATCTAACAAAAAAATAGTAAGAAAAATTAGAATTCAAGAAAAACAACAGTGAACTTTGATAAGTTACTAACTAAACAGAATTCAAGCAAGTAGTGAAAATAATAACTGTGAATTTAAGAAAAACAACTGCAAACTTACAAAACTTAGTCACTAGAGAACATCTTTGGAGGACAAATGTGAATTTAATTTTAAAAAATGTGAACATTTTAAGTTATATTCAAATGGAAGTAGCTTGGAAAGATACACAAGTGTGAATATAAACAATCATATATCTGTCAATTAAGAATAACAAAACTACGAACCTCTGTTAATGCATAAACCATTCAATTATTCACAGATAAAAAAACAAACAACTGTGAATATGAGCAAGAGAAACAACTGTGAATACAAACAAAACAATAACCGTGAGATTAAGCAGAACTGTAAACTTTAAGTTGAGCTTATTTTTTTTAAATAATAACTGTTAATTTAAGAAAAACAACTGCAAACTTACAAAACTTAGTCACTAGAGAACTTGTTTGGAGGACAAATGTGAATTTAAGTAGAACAAATGACCTCAAGTGTGAACTAAAATTATTAACATATATTCTTCATGCATAAAAACAACAACAAATGTGAAATTAAGTAGAACAAATGTGAATTAAATGCAAAATGACCTCAAGTGTGAACTAAAATTACAAAATGTGAACTTAATGAAATGTATTTCAACAAAAAAAAAAAAGAAAAAAACTAGGTCAAATACATATGCAGTCAAAATTAACCAAATAATCAGGCGCTATAAACCATGGACATTTCAAAAACATTTGCGTAACACAAACAAGCAAAATAAATGTCAATTTCAAAACTATTTATACATTTTAACAAATCTAACAACAATAGACGCTCAAAAATGAAGAAAAACAATCTAATACAACTGCGAACATGATTTATTTCACCAATCTACATGATTATTTCACATTACCCCAAAATATTTTGAAAATTAAATTTAAATGCATAAAATGCTGAGAAAATCTGCTCGCATGAACTGTGAACTTAAAATTGGGGAGTGTTCATGTGAATTACCTGTTGTTTGATGAAGATTTTGATGAAACCGACCGTTAATGGAGGTTTTTAGAGAGAGAAATTTAGGGAGAGAGTGACGAAGAGAGAGAGCGCACAAAAGGTGAGTGAACCTTCCCAAAACCGTCGTTCAGGGGTTTTGATTGAGAAGAAAAGGGCAAAACTGTAATTTCGGCGAGATTAGTAAGGGCACGCCTGTCCTTTTTTATTAGCGTGGACTAGGTGGTAATATTGGAAAATGGTTGTCCTAGGTGGTCATTTTGATTATAATGAGGGACTAAATGGTAGTTGCCCCATTTTTATATCTTTGTGATTCTGATGTATAAATTGTAAATACTTACTTTAAGTTATATTGTAATATTTATCTTAGGAATAGTTTATTTTAGGTTAATTATTTTTATTTTGATTTAGTCGACTAACCTACTAATGTTTATCTTTGGTAGTTATTGTTTTGTATTTTATGTAAAGATGGACTCTCTTCATATGGAATGATTGGATGGCATTAAAGATTGACATCCAAGAAGATCACCTTACCAATAAAACTTCTCAATCCTGTGTCTATAAGAAGCCGATCCTATTCAGTCATGAAGGACCGATTTTTTTCATCTTCTCTGAGTGAAGTTTTTGTTTGAGAGAAAGTCTTTGTGTTCTTGAAGTTCTTGTTCATCAAGACTTCAAGTGTTTTAGTGTTTGGTTTATTCTAAGAGTCTAGAATAGTTTTTGATCTTTTAATTGTTTTGTTCTTTCATAAATCTTGTCTCTGCAAGATTCTTTATTAATGAAAGTTTTCCAGTAAGCATAGTCTTGCTGAAGTGTTAAATTCGTGTATTAATCATTCTGCTGGTTTTTTTTAGTTTTACTGATATTCTATCCGTGGACAGTTGTCAAGTCAGTTGTGTTGCACTTGTGTGATCATCCTTGATCACAAGTGTCCTGACAAGTGATCGTTCCCAGAAATAGTCCTAGCTAAAAATATTTCAATTGGCATCAAGAGCCTGATCTCGACATACTGATAATCGATCTTTAGTAGCCACCATGGACTGTCAACATAGTCGTAATAAACCACCCACTCTAGATGGTTCAAACTATAACATTTGGAAGGCAAAAATGATCATGCACATTAAGTATATATATCATCGTGCTTGGCTTAGTATCCTTGTTGGGTATTCTCCACCTAAGACTGAGGTAACTACGTCGACCTCAGCTGGTGATGAGAAAATGGAAAAGGTTTATGTCCTTAAGCCTGAGATAGAATGGAACGCTTAGGAAATAGCCCTTGCAAACTATAATGCCAAGGCCATGGGAAAAATCTCTGACCATGTGGATCATCGTATGTTTAGGCTATTTTCCAATCAGACCGTTGCCAAAGCGGCTTGGGACACTCTCCAACTTCATTGTGAAGGGTCTGATAGTGTAAAGCAGACAAAACTAAGGAGATTAATGAACACTTTTAAGAATCTTAGGATGGGAGAGGATGAAACAATCCAAGAATACACTGCTAAAATCCTAGATATTTATAATGAGTCATATGCATTAGGAGAATCCATTTCTAATGCAAGACTTGTTAGTAAAATGCTAAGGTCTCTCCCTGAAAAGTTTAACACCAAGATAGTTGTGGTTGAAGAAACTTGTGATGTTCGCACTGTTAGTCTTGACACTATTGTGAGTATCTTAACCACATATGAGTTAAACCTTGAAGGGAAACAAATTAGCAAAGCCAATTCTATGGCTCTTGCTAGTGCTCTTACTGTTCCAAAGGAACTTGTTCTATTAGCTAAAATGATGGATGGGTTGAACTTAGATGAAGATGACTATGCTCTAATATCTCGAAAATTCAAACAAGTGTTGAATATAAAAAGACAGTCTAAGTTTCCCAATCAAGGACTTTCTACATCATTTAAGATTGAACCATTTAAAAAGGAAAATAGTGTGAGGAAACATTTTTTTTCAAAAATACTACTCCGTCTATTCAGTGTAGGGAGTGTCAAGGATTTGGTCACATTACAAATGAGTGTGCCAACATCATTAAGAAAAGAGGAATGAGTTTTTCTACTATGACATTGAGTGATTCTGACGATGATGATCAGACAGCAAGCCTGTCAATTTTACGTCTATCTAGATACCCCAGTGTGAGCGGGGCGATCCCACACCGTTCACGGCTATGCACTTCGGTTTTGTTTTGTTTGTTAGAGTCGCCACCTATTTTTAGAAGAACATAAGAAAAACCTAATAATATCCTAAGTTTTATTTATGAAAACCAGAGATTCGTGTATATGAGGTTCAGAGGTTAGGTTACGAAATGGGTGTTGGATATTATGCCCTAGGCCCTTGAGAAAGGCCTATGCGTTACATCATAGCTTCATTGTTATAGAGATAACAAACCCGATTAGTATATCTTTTGCATGTTTATTATAATAATCATTGTCCCTAGCACTTATGAAGGGCTAGCATGAGTTTAATGGATAATCATATGATGATTATGGTGCATAGGATGCAGATAAAACTTGTGGGTACTTGTTGGAGAACAAGGTACTGGATAGACCCGTTATGAGATTTATGTCATGGTCAAATGTTATAATTAAATCTCATGATAGTCATACCATTTGAATCCTTAGACCTGAGATTATCATGGCCTTCCACATGATGAACATTATGTTTGATGTACTCAAACGCTACCCTTAACCGAGTGGTTATAAACGCTACGATTGGCATAATCGGATTCTTGTAGGGAAGAATGATAAGTCAAGATGGGATTTTTCCATCTTTCAAGAGAGATATCTGCTTGGCCACTCGATGAGTGAGATTGATGATAGTGTACGGCCGTACCCAAATTAGATGATGTGTTCAAATTCAATGTCATTTGCTCATATCAATCTACTCGGGATCGAGAAAGTATTGGACTACATAAGTTGACATGGACCATGACTTATGTCCAATATGATATCGCGTGACAAAGGGATTGTGATATGTTCTATAAGGTAACTTTGGAATTTCAAAGTTATACTAATTGGGTAGTCATAATGGCTTGCTAGAGTCCTCTTATGACTTACGGGTTCTGAATGGTTCGGACTCGTTGCCAACTTAGTATAATCCTATTGGGTCACACACAATAGAACAGATTGAATAAGGCATAGAAAACGGGAAAAATTGGATCCTGCTGGAAGGATCCATACGGATGGTTTGGGAGCCACCAAACACATCCGTACGGATGGTTTGTCCGGCATAATAGTTTATTCAGATTTCTTGTTTGACAAGGAATCTTGATCCCAAACGGAATTAGGTCAGACCCTCATATAAGATATGCAGCCGGGTTTGACATCCTCTAATGGTGATTTAAAAATCATAACACATTGTTTTAGAAACAATAAATTATAGAGAGGTAGGATTATTTATTTTAAGATTTAGAATCATCAAAATACAATAATCAATGGACCAAAATAATTCCAATGAAGAAATCATTTCTTCACCAAGCCTTGGATCTAGCAATCGATCAAGAAGGTGTTCTTGAGTCCGTTCGACATGTGGATACCGATAGAGGGTGTTCGCTTATCAACACCTAAAGTTCGTGTTCATGGATTCGATCTTCAAGGGTATGTTTCTTTCATCTTATATTTAATTTAATCAACATGCACGGATCCGGGCTCATGGGTGTTTGATCCTATATTTTATTCCGCTGCGCATGATGCATCAAAACCCAACAATGGGAAGTACTTAAACACCCATTTCGCCCAACTAAAGTTGGTCTTGCTTGTTCATAGTCTACATGATAAAAAAAATGTGTTCTTCCTATACTTTAAAGATGAGTTTTAAGGGTTTGAAAAAAGGTTTGAATGTGGGGAGATAACTCATTGGCCAACTTCAATGTAGTGAAGTAGCCTTTGGTGTCATGTCCCAAAATGGTTTGGGTTGATTGCACACTTTGATAAAGATAAAAGAAGTAGAGGTGAATAGAGAGAAAGAGAATGGTAAGAAAAATACCTAAAGTTCAAGTACTTCAAGAACTTCTTTGGAAAATGTTTGAAATCCTTTTTGAGAGAGTTTGTGTATAGTTTTCTTGTGTTAAAAAGTCCTCTTTTTGAAATGGTGGAGAAGGGGGGGGGGGTCTTATAGGTGAAACTAAGATGTTTTTGGTGCCAAAACAGAGTCAACAAGGAGGGATTTCCCGGGAAAAATCGTGTAAATTGAGCAAGGGAGGGATTCTTGGAGAGAATCTGTAACTGACGTCCAGAAGCGCGCGCCTCCAGCCTTTAGGGCAGAAGGTGCACGCGTCTGACCTCAAAGGGCAGAGGCGTCCGACTCTGAAAATGCATTTTTGACAGAATGAACTGGAAAGTTAGAACTGTTATTCAATTTAGCCCCCAGACTTAACGGAGTCAGTTAGGAACTTAATGGAAGTAACAGAAACTAACGAAAAACACTTAAAACATGTAAAAACACAAAATCAAATGTGCAATCGGGGTTAGTGGTCCAAGGTGGGGTGTCTACAAAGCCCTTTGGTGGTGTGGATTACGAAGCAAAACGCGCCGACAAAATAAAGACACCCGCCAAGGACATCACCAAGGAAAAACAAAGACTCGATAAAAGAAAAAATTTTAAATTGCAAAGGATAGAAGTGCGCTCCCTGTGTGAGCGATTTTTGTTGATGGAAGATGCACGATGATATAAGACGGCCCACCGTGGCCAAGGTTTAGAGTCCGGTTGGCAGACGGAGGTTGGAGCAGTTTAGCGGAACCGTTATGCCCGTTTAGATTCTGGTGGCGGACTAAAGTTGAATCCAGTTAATGAATTTCGTCATGCTGATTTGGAGTCCGGTTGGCAGACTTGAGTTAAGCTGAATTAGTTTTGCGAAACCATCATTTTCTTGTTTAAAGTCCGATTGGCGGACCTAGGCGAAGTCTAGTGTGTCGTACCCATTATGCCCGTTTAGAGTCCGTTGAGCGAACCAGCTAAATCCGTTTGCCGAACCCGTTATGCCTGTTTATAGTCCGTTGAGCGAACTGAAGTTAAATCCGATTGGTGAACTCGTTATGTCTGTTCGGAGTCCGTTGAGCGGACCTGGTTATATTGAATTGGAGTCCGTTGAGCGGACCGAAGTTGAATGGGAGTCCGTTGAGCGAACTGAAGTTGAATCCGATTGGTGAACTCGTCATGTTGTGCTTGTTTTGAGGGGAGTGTGGTGATTGTACGGTTCACCTTGATTGAGCTTTGATTGAAGTTTTCTGTTAACCTTTGTGAGGTGCGGGCACAGTTGACTGCGGACCCCAAATTTTCCTTTTTGAGAGAATGACGAGATTGGTATTGAATGAAAAGAAAGACACATCCTACTTTAAGCTTAGTGGGAATTTCTATCTTATTTCAATTTAGACATGCCTTAGGGGCTGACCAAATTAATGTGTGCCCAACTGTGTGTTCAAGGGTGGAGCTTTCGTCATGATCCGGCTGATTCTGGGAACGTATGGATTTCTTTCCTGCGTTGTTTTCTTCTTTGACAAGGGCCGGTTAAGGCATTTATGAAATAGGGCGTGGGCAACTCTGCTTGTGACTGTGGGATGCGCGTGCTCCCTATGTGGGCGGCGGGAGACGCGCGCTTTTGGGTAGCTGATTATGAGGCTTGACATTTGCTTGACAAAAGATCCCCAACAGCTATAATAACAGCCCCTGCTCGGGACCATCCCTCCAACAGCTGTTTCCTGCCATTCTTGAACACCATTTTCTTGCTTGATTTTGCTCATAATCCATACTTTTCAATGGCTTTAAACCTTTTTACCAGCTGTTTCCTGTCGATGATTTTGGCGCTATTCTTGGCGTGCCACTGGCGGGTCAAATTGCCGTCCTCAAGTATTATCGGGGTGTGATTGATTCTTTGTCTGACTTATTGAATCTTCCTATCGAAGACGTGAGGGGAATGTTGCACCATACCGTGGTCGACATAATTGAGTTGTCGATGTTTTTCAGCTTGCACTCAGAGGATACAACGATCTAGTCTTTTAAGAGGAATGCCTTGGCAGTCTGTCTCTTCACTGAGGTCTTGTTTATTGGGCCTCTTGGTACCGCGGATGCACAGTTGGCCGAGACCATCTTGCAGGCAAAGGGGCGACAGTTCAACATAGTCCCTCTTATAGTGCGGGAGACCTTGCATGGTTTGGACGAGTTGCATCAGACGGGCGAGATGCGATGGGGAAGCCCCTTACTTGTGACCATATGGCTTCGATAGCACTTCAAGATTTACTCTCCGGACAGTAATCTTTCCCCTTTTGCCGTTCATAGGAGGAGACTGTTAGTTCGAGACTTATCTGAGGATGGTTGGAAGAAGTTCTTTGCGTCTCGATTATCGGTCGACATTGAGTGGTGTCCTTCTTCTTAAGGCATTCATCATTTCGTGGAATGGACTTTGGGTTTTAAGCACGTGTGTGAGATGCCCGCGGGAAAAATGGACTTTGTTCCCTCGAGAATCAAACACGGGATCTTATCAACATTCAACGGAGTCGCCACGTTAGTTTAATTTTAAACCCAAAATTAACAAAAAAATGGTTAGAGACAAAGGATTCGGAGGTCATGTTACGCTTTGGGAAGAACTCAACTGGTAGTTCACCCAAAGCGCCTCGGAAGAAACCGAGTCTCCCTAGAATTTGTTAAAATTGTGCAAGTGTGTGTGTGTGTTCTTGAAATGGGAGAAACTGACTTTACCAGAAAACAGTTAAATATTTGACAGAAAGGGTTATTTTGTAAACATTCTGGATAAAAGGGGGACTAGACTGGAAATGTGCCCCTTAGACAAAGTAGCCGTACGGCTATGGAGAGTCTTCCTGGGAATTTTAACAGATTTCCAGGAATCAGTCCAGTTCCAGGCAGAAACAGAGCATTCTGCTGGAAACTGGACTGTTTGATCATTTCCAGTTATTTTCTTGCAACAAAACATTAATTAAATCATCCCTATGCCATTGATCACTAGATTAGACACCAAAACAAGGATTTTGGGTGTGATCAAGGCAATCATTGGGGAATAATTGAGAAAATGTGATGATCATGGCTTTTGAGCCAAGATCACCATTTAGATGGTTAAAGATGGAAACTTTAACATCCAAATGGATGATTCTTCCAAGGAAGGGTATTGGGACATCCAAAAATCAACCTTTGATGGGTAAAGATTGAATCTTTATCATTAAAGTGACATTTTGAGGTTGACTCAAGGTTTGGATGATAAAGATTGCAACTTTATCACCCAAACTTGATCATTCCCTCATTTATTCAACATAAATGCAAAGACTTTAAAGTAAATGACACAAATTTAAAGACATAATGTAAAGGTGCATATAAATGTAAAGACAATGTATTAAAGATGCATAAATCATAACAAGCCTTAGGCTATCTGGTAGGCTTAGTCGCACACCTACTAAATTAGACATGAACTCGGCCACTAATAATGTAATTAGGGTAAGTCAGGGTCGATCCACGAAGAACGATGATTATTTGCAAACAGTCACTTGACCAGATTGGGGGTTTGATTTGATTATAATTAAATCCTAGACGGGAAATTAAACTAATTGTGATTAAAACAATGATTAAAAAGCACTTCAGATTTGATACTGTCACCGGATTTTAATTCTAATATCACTGATAATTCTGATCTCTGTTAATTTTATTCACTCGATTACGAGATGTATTTCAATCTCTGTCTCTTCTTTCAAAATAGTTTATAGCAGTGGCACACTCACTATAAACCCTAATTAAAATTAAACCTAAACTGGCACAGAAAAGGTCTAAAGATTAATTGATGAAGTTTTAAGAGACTAAAATCAAGAACGCTTTCTAAAATAATTTAGATAATCGTCTAATCTTGCCTACTCCCCAAATTGCTATGGCACATACACAATTCGTGGAGATGCTACAATGAAAACCCTAATTCTGGCACAGAACGAGTAATCTAGCAAAGATCAATAAAGAGGACAAGTAAATTGGCCAGATTTACAAACCCTAGAAATTAATCTAAAACGGTACAAGCAAGATTATGAACAAGAATTAATAAAGAAAAAAGAAATACCTCAATAGAAATAAAAATCCGGATCAAGATCTCAAATCCAAAGTAATGGAGTTTAGTTCTCCATTAATGGTTACACAAAGCTTCCAAGAGAAAAAGAAAAAGAACGTAGTATTCCAAGTCCAGAGAGAATGTGATAACCTAATCTAATCCTCCTTCTAAAAATAATTCCTAAACTAATAATGACTCTCTTTTTTCAAATCCCATAAAAATAGAATAATTAAAACTAAAAGAAAAACAAAAAAACAAAAACAAATTAACAAAGTGTGCCGAAAATCAGACAATGGGATGTCTTCAACATTTTGCAATTCAGTCCCTGAAGTCTTCATATTTGCAGTCCAGTCCTCAAACTTTCAGTAATTACAGTTTGGTCCCTGCAACTTCCAGCAATTCTCAGTTCGGTCCTATACTCCTCCGCTTCTTGTTGACTTTGACTAGTCTTGATCCTTGAGACAAGGCTTTGAAGCTCACCAAAAGATTACATCCGGAAAAATAATTAAATAAAACTGACTATTCTACCCCGGATTACAATAAAGCCCAACCATTACATAAATATCCCAAGTTACATCAAAACTAGTCTAAATTACATCAAAATGAATGAGAATACATAGGAAATTAAGGGAAATAAAATATACAAAATCCGCCACATCAAATTCCCCCACGCTTAGACCATTACTCGTCCCTGAGTAACATCCTAACCCCACTCTAAACTCCGGTCTAATCAGCGTAGCATGGGAGAAAATGACCCCTAATCTCCTCTAAGCCTCCAAGTAAAAAGTCAACAAACACAACCAACTCTCGGAGTATAAGAAACTCCGTCCCCATATAACTCCAGAAAATCAAATAAATATCAATAGCCTTAGCCCGATACAAACTCCAAGATAGTGAAAAACCGTATCCGGACTAAGGCCCACTCATAAAAGCCACGGGGAACTAAAATATCCTATGTTTCCCCCACGCTAGTCTCACACTACAAGTCTCCCTCATAAAAATAAGTTTTTGGTCGGGTAGTGGTCCCGCGAAAAACCCACCTCGTGTTTAGCACCAACACCCCCTTATAACTCCAAAAGTAAAACGAGGATTTCTATCCTATTACCCACTAACCGAACCTCCAACATCAAAAATGTCCTACCCGAGACTCCGAACCTCCCTTATGTCGCCAATCACCGGTGAATAAAAGATAACATCACTCAAAATCTCACCTTTTGCCTAAGCGCCCTTTCGGGTTTTCACTTAGCCTCTCTATTTTTTTTTTTTTTTTTTTTTTATTTTATTTTTTTTTTTGAAATAAACTAACTAGCTATCTAGAAATAAAATGCATACTATACAACTACAAACCCGTCCCCCACGCTTAAACTACACAATGTCCTCAATGTGTGTGCAACAATAAAAGTGCTAGGACAGTAAAAGCGTAAAAGAGGGGAAAATAATACCATCACTGAGGGGGCCATTGCCACGTGGCCTGAGAATTGGAACCCTCACTTTGAATTTGGGCCCGTCTAGTCTCGTGTCTCTGTCTCCTCGCAGATTTTCTGTCTGCCATCCGTTTAGAAAATTGAGTAGGAACGGGCGGAAGATCCCGGGGTTCTGATTGTTGCATCCACATCAACATATGTGACTGGTTCTTGCTGATGGTGGTTACCTCATCCTCAATAGCTTCAAGCCGGTCACATGTCTCCTCCCATCTCCTATCTTCAAGGGCATATCGGTCCTGCCTAATACGATCCTCATAAGCATATCGGGCCTGCTGCATACCCATCATCTCCTGCAGCTGGTCATACCGGAAAGCACTAGACCCAGCTGCCTGGTCATCCATTTCCTTATCAGTTCTTACCACCTCCTCATCACCATCACCTTCAACGGGCACAACCTCTCGATCCTCAATATCAACCACTCCCACCATCCTCCAATCCCTTGGTGCCGGTCCCATTGGGAATGTAGCCCCTTCCTTACATATCATATAATGCCTATCCCCATAAGTAAATTTCAGAGCAGCACCATAGATGGGAGGAAGAGTACTGAAACCATCATATCGGCATATGTAATCTTCATCAAAATAGTAAGGTCCCTCAATCAACACTACCTCATCAGGATGGTCTCGAGTGAATTTCTCAACTAAAAGGGTTATCATACCTCCAACGGGAATGTTGCCACAACCCTGGCTCGCATAAGTCGCGCACTTAACGAAGAAAGCATCAACCCAATCTGGAATGGTGGTAGAACTTGGTAACGCCGTTCTCATCATAGAAACATCAAAGGTGTTCAACTTGGCCGGCTCCCCTTTTCCTAGAAATGTCATAGATAATGCCCTATAGAATAAACGCCAAGCTGGGTGAGTGAGGTTGGCCGCTGTATTATTAAGCCTTGCGAACGTGCGGCCTGTCAACTCAAAGAAGAAAATAGCTTCCATCTGATCCTTCTCTTTAAACTCTCCAGCTGGATCGGACACCCCAAACAACTCCCGAACCTTAGCATATGACAGAGTCTTTTTCTGATCATTGAGCTGAAACCGGATACTAGGCACCCCTTTTACTTCCACCTGCTCAAATGTGGACAAAAACTCAAGCGTGTATCGCTTGTATACTGCTGCACTTTTCCCCACAAATTTTTCTAGCCCCGTTTGCTTCATTAGCTGTCTCACTTGAATCCCGAACCCAAAAACATCTAAAAGATCAATATCCAAAAACCTTGTAATATGTAACTTGCGCTTGTGGTGATCTAGCTTCTTCCATTTCTTTTTCTGAGAGTCATTTAACTTCTTTAAACCCATAAAAATGTCTCCCTCAGGAGGAGGTGGTTCAAGAATACTCGGTTTTTACCTTTTTACACCTCGACCAACATTACCCATCGGCTTTGGAGGCATGATTTCAACACTCACCAATACTATCACCAACACAATAAACAATAACAAGAACCACACAATCGCACCACAATCTCAACACAACCACAAAACTATCACCGCTCACAATTCACCCACACTATCATCGCTCACAATCACTCACCAACAACAATAATAATCAACAATAATAACAAGAGCACAATCGCAAAAACGATATCAAGCCTCCGATCAACAATCGATCCACCACATCATCCAACAAGAAAATAAACTGAAAGTAAAATCGAGAAGATTTTTACCTTACAATGCTCCAATACTACCCACCAAGACTCCTTGTCTCTCCAAAATTGCTCCAAGAAAGATGAATCAAAAACCCCAAATTTGAATTTCTAGGGTTTTGAAATTCTGCTTGAAATCTGATGAATTGATGGCTTAGGGTGTTAGAATGGGTTGCATTTAGGTGAGAGAAAGGGGAAATCGTGAGGGAGGGACTGTGAGTGAGGGGGAGTCACCGGAATTAATGGGGGATGCCGGCGGTTGGTGGTGAAGAAGAAGAGAGAGAGACTGTGAGGGAAAAGGGTTCGGGAGAAGAGAGAAAGAGAAGGGTTCGTCGGAATTAATGGAGGTTTGGGGTGCCGGCGGGTTTGAGGTGGGTTAGAGAGAGAGAGTGGTTGACGGGTTTGGGAAGAGAGAGATAAACGGGGTGAGAGAGAGAGAAGACTGTGATTGGGGGAATCGCCGGAATTAATAGGGTGGGGTGCCGGCGGGTTTTGGTGGGGAAGAAGAGAGAAAGAGAGAGGGGGAGAGAGATCGTGAAGGAGGGGAGTTCGCCGGCGTGAATGGGGGGTGCCGGCTGGAATGGTGGTGAAGACGAAGAAGAAGAGAGAGAGAGAGAGCGCGTGAGGGAGGGGTGTGAACGGGATGAGAGAGAGAGACTGTGAGGGAAGGGTTCCTTCTTTTCTCTTTTTTTTTTTTTTTTTTTTTTTTTCAACAAGGAAAGAAGGCAAGTTGTGGGCACAAGTTATCCATTCGTGCAGCAAGACATTTTCAATTTCTTTCCAAGTTGGTCACCAATTTTTGCACAGGTTGTGCTAGTGGGCACAAGTTGTGCTGTGCTGCACCAAGGTGTGCGCACAACCCCATTCCTTGTGCAGCAAATTTGGGATAAAATTGGGCACAAGTTGTGCTGTGATGCACGAGTTGTGCAATGCCTGTTGCTCCTTTTTTTTTTTTTTTTTTTTTTCAAGTCTAGCTCGGGTGCCCTCCAGCAATGATTTCCTGCACACCATCAAACATAAAAATATACCTTTAGTAGCACCAATTCTAGACATGAATAAAAATACAAAAATTAAAAACATAATATACACAATAACCAATAAAATAGGCAATTAAATCCGGGTTGCCTCCCGGTTAGCCGCCCTTCTTTACCGTCTTTAGCTAGACCAAATGCCGGGAAAGCACCCGGCATGCATCAAAGTTTAAAGTCTTTGACAAGACTCGGACCCAAAGCTATCAAACATATACCGGGTCTTGGAGATCAATCACCTCCAAATCCGCGGTATTCATGACTTCGTTCTCAAAATACGGTTTCAACCGTTGACCATTAACTTTGAATCCTTTGTCCTCATTAGGACTAGGGATTACCACCGTCCCAAGCGGGGATACCTCCCTCACCATATAAGGGCCGGTCCACCGAGACCTTAACTTGCCCGGAAACAAACGAAGACGGGAATTAAAAAGAAGGACCTTTTGACCAACCTTAAAGTCCTTTCTAATTATCATCTTATCATGCCATATCTTCGCTCGCTCCTTGTAAAGAAGGTTATTCTCATAGGCATCTCTCCTAATCTCATCCAACTCACTCAAGTGCAATTTTCCCTCCTCACCGGAACCCTCTAAGTCCAAGTTGAACTTTTTGACCGCCCAATAGGCTTTGTGTTCAAGCTCCACCGGTAAATGGCAAGGTTTACCAAACACCAACCGATATGGTGACATACCAATAGGTGTCTTATATGTTGTCCGGTAAGCCCACAACACATCATCAAGCCTTTGACTCCAATCCTTCCTATTCGGGTTCACAGTTTTTTCAAGGATGGATTTTATCTCTCTATTGGACACCTCTGCTTGGCCATTTGTTTGGGGATGATAAGCAGTCGACACCTTATGGGTGATATGATATCTCTTGACTAGAGCTTCGACTGTCTTATTGCAAAAATGAGTCCCCCTATCACTAATAATGGCCCTTGGCATCCCAAACCGACACAAAATGTTGCTTCTAAGGAAGTTGACCACTACTTTTGAATCATCGGTGCGGGTAGGGATGGCTTCCACCCATTTGGACACATAGTCCACCGCGAGTAAAATGTACACAAACCCACAAGAATTAAGGAACGGACCCATAAAGTCTATCCCCCACACATCAAAGATTTCACAATTCACAATGAGGGTTTGTGGCATTTCATCACGGCGCCCAATATTACCAACCCTTTGGCACCTATCACACGCTTGACAAAAAGTGACCGCATCTCGGAACAAAGTTGGCCAAAAGAAGCCACAGTCCAAGACTTTCCTAGCGGTCTTTTTCGCACCGAAATGACCACCACACGCATACTCATGACAGAATTTGAGAATAGAGGACACCTCACTGTCGGGAATACACCTCCGAATGACTTGGTCGGCACAATGCCTCCACAAGTTGGGCTCATCCCACACATAATATTTGGCATCACTACGGACTTTGTCTCTTTTCGATTTTGACATCCCCGGAGGGAATTTATTCGAGACAAGAAAATTGACCAAGTCCGCATACCAAGGGGCCACTGAATTAACTGCCCAAAGAACCTCATCAGGAAACTCACCCCAGATTGGGGCTTGTTTATAAGGCTTGTCCTCCTCCATTACAAGGCGACTCAAATGATCGGCAACTAGATTTTCAGCCCCCTTTTTGTCCTTAACCTCTATGTCAAACTCACTCAACAAGAGAATCCACCGAATGAGTCTCGGTTTAGCCTCTTTCTTAGACATCAAGTACTTAAGAGCAGCGTGGTCGGTGTAAACAATGATTTTATTACCCAACAAGTAGGACCTAAATTTTTCTAGTGCAAAAACCACCGCCAACATCTCCTTCTCAGTAGTGGAGTAATTTCTTTGTGCCCCATTTAAAGTCATAGATGCATAATAAATCACATGCGAGGCACGCTCCACTTTTTGACCCAAAACCGCCCCCACGGCATAATCACTAGCATCACACATGATCTCAAAGGGACGAGACCAATCGGGTGCTTGAATAATGGGGGTAGTTGTCAACCTAGACTTCAACTCATTAAAAGATTGCTTGCAATTATCATCAAAATTAAAATCAACCTCTTTTTGCAACAGGGTGCATAGAGGTGAAGCAATCTTTGAAAAGTCCTTAATGAACCTCCGGTAAAACCCGGCATGACCAAGGAAAGACCGGACTTCACGCACATTGGTCGGGTAAGGAAGTGAAGAAATGACGTCAATCTTAGCTTTGTCAACTTCGATACCTTTTTTCGACACAACATGACCCAAAACAATGCCTTGCTCGACCATAAAGTGACATTTTTCAAAATTTAAGACCAAATTGGTTTCAATGCACCTATCCAACACTAGTCCTAAATGAGCAAGGCATTCATCAAACGAGTCTCCATGGACAGTGAAGTCATCCATGAAAACTTCCATAAACTTTTCCACAAAATCGGAGAAAATGCTCATCATACACCTTTGAAAAGTCCCAGGTGCATTACACAAACCAAACGGCATTCTCCGATAGGCAAAGGTGCCGAAGGGGCATGTAAATGTAGTTTTCTCTTGGTCTTCCGGGGCAATAGGTATTTGAAAATACCCGGAAAAACCGTCGAGAAAACAAAAATACGCCCTTCCGGCTAACCTTTCCAACATCTGATCAATAAAGGGGAGGGGGAAGTGGTCTTTACGAGTTACCTCATTTAGCCTCCAGAGATCAATGCACACACGAATCCCCGTTTGCTCCCGGGTTGGAACCATCTCTCCCTTTTGATTACGGGAGACCGTGATCCCGCCCCTCTTGGGCACACACTGTGTGGGGCTCACCCACTTGCTGTCGGAGATGGGATAGATGATCCCCATCTGTAGTAGCTTCAGGACCTCCTTCTTCACCGCCTCCATCATTGGCGGGTTAAGCCTCTTCTGTGGTTGCCTCACCGGCTTCGCATCATCCTCTAGGTTGATCTGGTGCATACATAAGGATGGACTAATGCCCTTGAGATCGGCAATAGTCCAACCAATCGCAGATTTCCGCTCCCGGATCACCTCAATTAACCTCTTCTCTTGATCCGCTGTCAAACTGCTAGAAATCACCACCGGAAGCGTCTCTCCCTCACCTAGATAAACATACTTAAGGTGCTCAGGGAGGACCTTCAACTCAAGCTCCGGTGCCTTCTCTATAGATGGCACAAGCTTCTCCAACGGAACCTCTAGCTTCATCTGACCATGACCCAGCGTGGTAGCAAACATAGCACCCTCTGTAAGACCCATGACTGCTTCCTTCATAGAATCTGAGATGTCAAACTCCAAATTAGCATACCCCAAAGCGTTCTCTAACGCGGTCTTGATATCATCATCTCCATTAGACACCTCAAATACCTCCTCTACCAATGGCTCGATCACATCGATGAAACACAATGACTCTGAGTCCTTAGGGTATTTCATAGAGTTAAAGATGTTGAACTCCATTACTTGCCCATCAAACTCCATGGTAAGTGAACCGTTAGCTACATCGAGCTTGGTCCGAGCAGTCGACATAAAAGGCCTCCCCAACAATATGGGAGCCTTTGGATCCGTCTCCATCTCAAGAACATAAAAATCCGCCGGGAAAATCATCTTACTAACCCGGACTAGAACATCCTCCACCAATCCCTTCGGGTAGGCATTAGACCTATCCGCCAACTGTATCACAACTCTGGTATCCTGCAGTAGCCCCAACTTAAGAGTTTCAAACAACGCATAGGGCATGACGTTGATTGAAGCCCCCAAGTCCAACATGGCCTTATGCTCAGAAGCATCCCCCAAAGTAACTGGAATCACGAACATCCCTGGGTCACTGCACTTCTTAGGCAACTTCTTCTGATATACTGCAGACACATGCTCACTAACCTTAACCTTCTTTTTACTCCTTTCCTTCTGATTCCTCTTCAGAGAACACAACTCCTTCAAAAACTTCGCATACCTCGGGACAGTCTGAAGAAGATCCAAGAATGGAATATTAACCTCTAACCTCTTGAAAGTATCGTAAATAGCCTTGTCAAGCTCCGGCTTTCGGTGTTCTTTCAAGGCTTCCGGGAATGGAACTTCAGGCTCATATACAGGAGCCTTAACCTCTGGTGTAGTCTCTGTCTGAACTGGTGCCTTCTGTACTGGCTCTGCAATCTCAACTTTTGCCTCCGGTTCCTCATCTACAACCTTATCATGCAGCTCCTTACCATTGCGAAGAGTTATCGCACATGCATTCTGCTTAGGATTCGGTTCAGTCTGTGATGGCAACTTCCTCGAATCCCTAGCCTCTATCCGTCCCACTGCATCAGCTACCTGACCCATCTGTTTCTCCAAGTTACCTATGCTCGCATCTGTTCGCTGCTGATACTGCTGAAAGTTCTGGTTCATGGTGCTAACACTCTGAGCCAATGAATTCAGTAATGCCTCTGTAGACTGTCCCGGAGCATTCTGCTGCTGCTGCTGTTGCTGTGGCGGCTGCTGCTGCTGATATGGTGGTCTATAAGAGTTGTACTGGTTACCCTGGTACTGCTACTGCTGATAACCCTGCTGATTACCAAACTGCTGTCCTTGACCACCCGGCTGATTCTGCTGCTGACGTGTACCCCATCTGAAATTAGGATGATTTTTCCAGTTGGGGTTATAAGTGTTACCCATCGGTCTCTGTCCCTGCTGCGTAAACCCAACTGTATTAACATCCTCCATCTCGCCCGTCTGCAGAGACGGACACGAATCTGTAGGGTGTGTGATGTCGTAGCAAATCCCACAAGGCTGCGATGTCTGTCCCAGAACCAACTGTTTCACCATACCCTTAAGATCCTCCATATCTGTCTCGAACTTATTAGACACCCCACTGTTCGAACCTGCTGCAATGACCTGTCTCACATTAGACCTCTTGCCATGGGTCCTCGTGCTCTTAGCTAGCTCCTCGATCAACCTCTTAGCTTCCTCGGTAGTTTTGTTTAGAATGCTACCCCCACAGCATGAATCCACTAGCCGTTTATCCTGAATAGTCAATCCCCCATGAAAATAGACAATCAACTGATCCTCAGTAAACCCATGATACGGGCAACTCCTACAAAGCTTGTGGAAGCGGTTGTAGTAGTCATATAGGGTCTCATCTGCCTTTTACTCCATATTGCTGCTGTCCCTCTTCATAACATTAATCTGGTCCTGAGGGAAAAACTCTTCCAAAAATACTTCTTTCATCTGCTGCCAAGTCGTGATGCTGTTGGGTGGCAAATGATAGTACCACCCGTTCGCGTTATCTTTCAGTGTGAAAGAAAACGCCCTCAACAATAGGTGCTCGATCGGAAGCGCTGTCGGCTTCATACTCTGACAGATTTGCACAAATTATGAGATGTACTGATTAGGATCCTCTCCGAGCATCCCTATGAAGTGCGGTAGCTGATTCAGTAGCCCCGGCTTCAACTCAAATGTCACCCCGGCAGGTAAGGCAGGGAATTGGACGGCATGTGGTTGCTCATTCCAATTCGGTGCAGTCCTCTGCCTCAATGTCTGTGGTGGTACTTCTTGTCTACCTCCTGCGTTATTTCCATTAGCATTATTTCCATCAGCGCCACCACCAGCGCCACCGCCACCGCCACCAGCATTATCTTCACCAGCGCCACCAGCACCAGCGTTACCCTGACCTTGTTGCGCCATATCTTCAGCCAACAAAATTGCCTTGTATCTCCTACTTTGCTGTCGTCCTTTCCTGAAAGACCTTTCGATTTCTGGATCAAATGGTACAATCAAATCGTTAGTAGAACGGGTGTGGACCATACACGGTTCCACACTACAAGATAATAAGCAATAAAGATAACTAGAAATATAGCAAGTAAACAACTAAAAGAGAAAAAAGATAAAAAGAAAATAAAAATAAAAAGAACGCAAACAATAACACCGTTCCCCGGCAACGGCGCCAAAATTTGGTAGGCTTAGTCGCACACCTACTAAATTAGACCTGAACTCGGCCACTAATAATGTAATTAGGGTAAGTCAGGGTCGATCCACGAAGAACGATGATTATTTGCAAACAGTCACTTGACCAGATTGGGGGTTTGATTTGATTATAATTAAATCCTAGACGGGAAATTAAACTAATTGTGATTAAAACAATGATTAAAAAGCACTTCAGATTTGATACTGTCACCGGATTTTAATTCTAATATCACTGATAATTCTGATCTCCGTTAATTTTATTCACTCGATTACGAGATGTATTTCAATCTCTGTCTCTTCTTTCAGAATAGTTTATAGCAGTGGCACACTCACTATAAACCCTAATTAAAATTAAACCTAAACTGGCACAGAAAAGGTCTAAAGATTAATTGATGAAGTTTTAAGAGACTAAAATCAAGAACGCTTTCTAAAAATAATTTAGATAATCGTCTAATCTTGCCTACTCCCCAAATTGCTATGGCACATACACAATTCGTGGAGATGCTACAATGAAAACCCTAATTCTGGCACAGAACGAGTAATCTAGCAAAGATCAATAAAGAGGACAAGTAATTTGGCTAGATTTACAAACCCTAGAAATTAATCTAAAACGGTACAAGCAAGATTATGAACAAGAATTAATAAAGAAAAAAGAAATACCCCAATAGAAATAAAAATCCGGATCAAGATCTCAAATCCAAAGTAATGGAGTTTAGTTCTCCATTAATGGTTACACAAAGCTTCCAAGAGAAAAAGAAAAAGAACGTAGTATTCCAAGTCCAGAGAGAATGTGATAACCTAATCTAATCCTCCTTCTAAAAATAATTCCTAAACTAATAATGACTCTCTTTTTTCAAATCCCATAAAAATAGAATAATTAAAACTAAAAGAAAAACAAAAAAACAAAAACAAATTAACAAAGTGTGCCGAAAATCAGACAATGGGATGTCTTCAACATTTTGCAATTCAGTCCCTGAAGTCTTCATATTTGCAGTCCAGTCCTCAAACTTTCAGTAATTATAGTTTGGTCCCTGCAACTTCCAGAAATTCTCAGTTCGGTCCTATACTCCTCCGCTTCTTGTTGACTTTGACTTTGACTAGTCTTGATCCTTGAGACAAGACTTTGAAGCTCACCAAAAGATTACATCCGGAAAAATAATTAAATAAAACTGACTATTCTACCCCGGATTACAATAAAGCCCAACCATTACATAAATATCCCAAGTTACATCAAAACTAGTCTAAATTACATCAAAATGAATGAGAATACATAGGAAATTAAGGGAAATAAAATATACAAAATCCGCTACATCACTATCCTATGGTTTGTAACCCATCATCATGCATAGAACATGAAGGGCACCATGGATTTCAAGGCTTGGTTCCAAATGTATATTATTTAACAAGAAGAAAAGATATAATATGGAGATGAAGAGTAGATGGGGAGAAGGAGGCCTCACCAATTTTGGTTTGGACCTATCTTCTTTCTCTCTTTTCACTCAAATGTGGTGATCACTCTATTCTGGTATGATTCCTGCAGAGCTTTGGCCCTCTGAAATGATCAGCAAGGGTCTCAATTTATAAGGACTGATGGTGCCCATAGTAGCCGTACGGCTAGGGCTCTCCCGCGTCCAAACCATCTGTACGGCTCAGCCTGACGAGCTGCTGGATTTTTCCAAGTTTAATTCCAGAGCAGTCCTGGAATTTAGGTTTATCTTAGTGAGGTCCCAGCCTATCACTTTATCATTGAATAGTACTAAGAATTCCTCTAAGTTGGTCAATTTCAGATTGGGGTACTTACAACGTGGTCCTTCCCGGTCTCAGAGATTCTTCATTTTATCAGCCGGAGCGGATTTTGAGACAGTTTGGTCGTCAGCAGATAATTCATTTTCCGAGGAGTGGAGTATTTTGTCCAGTTTCGTACATGGGTCCGAACTTTTTGAGGGAGCTTCAATCGGCTTGGGGAGACGACCGCCATCAGTGGACTTTTGTCCTTACTTATCGGGGTAGCATTTTCCTTCCCAAGAGTTACTTGGATTATCTATTTGGTACCCTTTACTGCGGCATCACTTGGGTCGACACTCTACGGGTCGAGTTGCTAGGGAAGGATTTTTAGCCTAGCAGTGCTTTGAGATACAAGGAAGCTGCTACTGATTCGAACAACATCTTGGTTGACCCTTTCGGCACTCTCTTGGATCACTTCTATGCTCGGAGGCGTCTTGATGCGGAGAGGGCCATGGCCCGTCTCAGTGTTCCTAGGCCGCCCAAAAGAAGTAGGGTTGAGAGCCGCTCAAGCCATCCTTTGTAGGCTAAGAAGAGATTATATATTTCTTAGTACCTCGAGATTGCAATTAAATAGACCACTTGTTAGGATTTTAATGTTTTAATATCTTTTATTGCTCAACAGTTCCGTATGTACTAATAAAAATGTTCCAAGAAATGAGTAAAATTGCATCTCGTTATTGAAATGATTGGGTAAAAATGATTGTTTTAGACCGCACCCAAAGGTTGCCTACTTTCCTCCAGCTTTTGGGAGGCTCAGGTCTGCGTAGTTCAAACAAATGAAGACCATTTTTTTGTGCACCCTGTTTTTTTTTAACTAGACTGCCCTTGCGGGTTTTCAATCTAGCGGGCTTCTTTTTTGAACTTTGCTCTAAGTTTTGCCTAGGCCGCCCTTGCGGGTTTACAACCTAGCGAGCCTTTTTTTATTATTTTATTTTATTTTATGGTCTTCATTTGTCAAACGCAGTGTTCTAAAAGACGCTCGTCTAGGCTGACTAGGTCCCATCTAGGATATTATAGTTATTTCTGAATTCTCGGTCCCGCTTAGATCCCGCCTAGGCGTTAGGCGCCCCTGCGGTGCCTATCGACCGCCTAGCATTTTTTAGAACCTTAGTCAAGCGTAGAACTTTTTGAGTTTATCGAGATTGACCTCCTTTGGTAGTTGGTCACCATCCAAGTCTACGAGTCGGACTGCACCGCAACTTAGTATCTTATTGACTACGTACGGACCGATCCATCGGGGTCCTCATTGTTGGAGATTATGCCCTAGGCCCTTGAGAAAGGCCTTACGTTATATCATGTTCTCATTTGTTATAGAGATAATAACTTGGATTATTATATGTTTTTCATGTTTCTTATTATAATCCCCGTCTCTAGTACTTATGAAGAACTAGTATAAGTTTAATTGATGATCATGTGATGATCATGTGTATGTGATACAAATTAAACTTATGGGTACTTGTTGGTGAACAAGTACTGGACATGACCCACTATGAGATTTATTTCATGGTCAAATATCATAATTAAATCTCATTTAGTTATATCATTGGAATCCTTAGACCTGAGATTATCATCGTCTTCCACATGATAAACGTTGTGTTTGATGTATTCAAACGCTACCCTTAACCAGGTAGTTATAAAGGCTACGATTGGCACAATCGGATTCTTGTAGGGAAGAATGATAAGTCAAGATGGGATGTTGTCCCTCTTATCTCAAGAGAGATATCTGCTTGGCCATTCGAGAGTAAGATTGATGATAGCCAATGGCCATGCCCAAAATGTCATTTGCTCATATCAATCTACTCGGAATCGACAAAGCATCAGGCATTTAAGTTGACTTAGACCGTGGCTTATGCTCGATATGATATCGCGTGACAAAAGGATTATGTTATGTTCTATGAAGGATTCACGAACTTTGACAAGTTATATTAATTGGGTAGTCATGATGGCTTTGTTAGAGTTCGCTCATGATTTATGCTATCAAATGGTTTTGATCACATTGCCAACTTAATATAATCCTATGGGGTCACACACAAAAGAACGAATTCAAAAGGTTTAAATTGGAAAGTCTTAAAATTGGATTTTAAGGGAAATTCGTGACAACAAAAGGTCCGGTCGAGTAGCACCAAGGGTCCGACCGGGTATGGACTATGGTCCGCCCGGATCTCACCAAGGTCCGTCCGGGTCAAGCCCTTGGTCCGCCTGGGTCCTTTTCCTGTCGCGAATTTCCCTTAAAATCCAATTTTAAGACTTTCCAATTTAGCCTTTTTGAATTCGTTCTTTTGTGTGTGACCCCATAGGATTATATTAAGTTGAAAAAGTGATCAAAACCATTTGATAACATAAATTATGAACGGACTCTAGCAAAGACATCATGACTACCCAATTAATATAACTTGTCAAAGTTCGTGAATCCTTCATAGAACATTACATAATCCTTTTGTCACGCGATATCATATCGAGCATAAGCCACATTCTAAGTCAACTTAAGTGCCCTATGCTTTCTCGATTCCGAGTAGATTGATATGATCAAATGACATTGAACACATTAATTCATTTGGGCATGGCTATGCACTATCATCAATTTTACTCTCGAATGGCCAAGAAGATATCTCTGTTGAGATAAGAGGGACAACATCCCATCTTGACTTATCATTATTCCCTACAAGAATCCGATTGTGCCAATCGTAGCCTTTATAACTACCTGGTTAAGGGTAGTGTTTGAATACGTCAAACACAACGTTCATCATGTGGAAGACGATGATAATCTCAGGTCTAAGGATTCCAATGATATAACTAAATGAGATTTAATTATGACATTTGACCATGACATAAATCTCATAGTGGGTCATGTCCAGTACTTGTTCACCTACAAGTACCCATAAGTTTAATTTGTATCACATACACATGATCATCAATTAAACTTATACTAGTCCTTCATAAGTACTAGGGACGGGGATTATTATAAGAAACATGAAAAACATATTGTTATCTCTATAACAAATGAGAACATTATATAACGTAAGGCCTTTCTTAAGGGCCTAAGGCATAATTTCCAATAATCTCCCACTTGCACTAGTCCCAATCAACACGTATCCAATGTTGGGTTTCCTCATGTCATGCGCAGCGGAAATTAAATCATTAAATTTTTCATGAAACTCAAAGCCCATAGATCCATTCATATGATTAAGTCAAATACATGCATAATGAATACTAAAATACTAACCCTTAAAGCCTTTGATAAACAACCTTGATCTTGGTGGAGATTTGAAACTTGGTCACGAATAATAGCAGGAACACGAACTTTGGAGGTGATAAGTTTAACCCTCTATTGGTATCCACACCTTCGAACGAATATCAAGGAACTTCTTGATCTTGGTTGCTAGACCAAAAGGCTATATGAATTTATTAATTCTTAATCTTTTATTCTCAATCAATGATCAAGAATATTGTTTCTCCAAACAACTAGGTTTCATATGCTTAATGGCTGGTGAAAATATGTTTATATAGGTCCTAGTCCTTAACCCTTAAGGACCTAGGAAACCTAAATCCCGTCACCCAATTAAGCTGCAAACTTTCTGTCCAAGCAGCTCTGGCACGGTCGTGCCAATTGATGCGCGCCTGCCTTCCCGGCTGCTGGTTAATGGCACGGTCGTGCTTTATATTCGGCACGGCCGTGATGAATGACACGGTCATGCTTTATATCTGGCACGGTCGTGCCAGACATGAAAACTGCCCTTTTTGCTTTTTCTCAATTTGTTCTGATTGTGTGTGTCCCTATAGGATTACACTACCCATAAGATATGATTATGTTCTATCAAACCATCATACCTACCCAAATAGTGTAACTATATACAAGTTCATATTCCTCATAGAACATGTCACAATCGCTTTGTCCACGATTTCATTGAACACATTCATGGTCAACATGTCAACTTGTATTTGTTCAATACTTTCTCGATCCCGAATTTGTTGATAATAAAAATCACATTGATCCAATCAATTCACTTGAGTTTGGCCAAACATTTCATCAACATCATTCTACGAGGGGCCTAAGCTTGACATATATCCGAAGAGGGACAAATCCATTTAGCTTATTATTCTTCCCTACGTGAATCCGATTATGCCAATCATACCCTTTATAACTTCCTGGTTAAAGGTAGCGTTTGAATATGTCAAACATAATGTTCATCAAGTGGAAGACTATAATACTTCATGTCTAAGGATTCAAATGACATAACTACTATGAGGTCTATATATGACATTGACCATGACATAAATCTCATAGATCGGGTCATGTCTAGTACCTTGTTCTCCAACAAGTACCCATAAGTCTAACATGATCATCCCATGAACATTTAGACTTATACTAGTGCTTCATAAGTACTAAGAACGGAGATTATTATAAGTAAATATGAACAACAATAATAATCAAAACATCTCTTAATTAATATGAATAAAATGATAACATACAGAACGTTTAAATAAACATGCCTAGGGCACCAACACTAACATCCAATACCATTTAGCTTAGCTTATGACCATCATAACAGCATATGGATGATATTATGTAAGGAGATTATCCTTGTTATCATCATAAGGTAATTTGCATATTTTGACATCTCCCATATCAACAATTTCTCGTAAAGATGGAAATGTCTGAGTGTGTGTTTGGATCATAGATGAGCCTTTGGCACCTTGGCTTGTGCAATAACCATTATTTCACAATAAAGGTCCTTAGGATTAGTGGTACTAGAAACTATTTCTAATTTTATTAATAACATCTATATTCAAACAACTCCCTTAGTTACAACTCATGTAACTAAATACTTAATTTTATTCATAAAATAACTTAGCGTGTATTTGTTTGGAACTATTCCAACTAATAGCACTTACTTTAAACATATGTTCATACTGCGATCTTTATTTATCATTGTCGATGCGGAAGCATGCATCTATGTAACCATTTACTAGATTATCTTCAATTCCAACAAGCATCAAGAACGCATCCTTAGTTCTTCTCAAGTACATAAGGATGTTCTTGACCACTATCTAGTGACTTTCACTAGGATATGATTAGTATGTTCTCATCATACTCCAAGTATACGAGTTACCCCGTCTAAGTACATAATATGACATATATGATATATCCAATTGCCAAAGCACATGGAATCCTAATCATGTATTCTTGCTCATTAATCTTCCAATAAGACTAAGTCTTGCCAAGAACATTTTCATTAGAAAACCTTGCAAGTTCTTCTACAAGAGTCTTGCATACTGAACAATTCAGTACTTTGACACAAACCAATCAACTCCCTAGATCTATATCAATAGATGTTAATTCCAAGGATGTAAGCGGCTTCTTCTTAAGTCTTTCATTAAGAAACTCTTTCAAATGAACTATATGTCAACCACATATATAAGACTAGGAATAAGGCTATGCTCCCACTAATTTTCTTGCAAACACAAGTCTCATTATTGATGAATTTCAAACGCTTTGAATGCATCATCAAAATGAATATTTCAACTCCAAGAAGCTTGCTTCAATCCATCATATGGATTTCCGTAACTTACATACTTTATTAGAATTTTTTGGATTAACAAAACCTTTAGGTTGTATCCAATACATCCTTAATTGATTTCCTTTAAAGGAACTGTTTTGACATCCATTTGTCAAATTTCATATTCCAAATATGAAGATATGACAATGAGAATTCTAATATCTTAAAGCATGACTACGAGTGAGAAAGTTTTATCATAGTCGAAATATGAGTCAACCTTTCACATTTAGTCTTGCTTAAAGAGTATGCACTTTGCCATCCATGTTAGTTTTCTCCAAGAAAACTTACTTCCATCCTTTGGTTTTTACACCTTAGGTTATAATGATCAAGTTCCAAACTTGATTATTGTACATGGATTGTATTTTAGATTCTATGACTCCAAGTCATTAATCTAAATATGGAGCAGACATTGCACCAGGTCTGAATATTTTCTTTCCAGATTCAAAGGAAATCACCCCACTTTCTAAATTATTAGGGAAGTGAAAGGAAAAAGAAATAAGAAAGGAAAGTGGGTGAACAACAAAAACCTAGGAGGTTTGATATGCATGCACTTTGTATACAGTCAGGTAAGTTCATTATGTTTTATTGTCAATGACGAATCTGATTCAGAGGCATTTTTTTATGGCACTTGAGGGGGAGATAATCATTGATTCCAAAAGCGCCAATTTTTGTTGTTTGAATCTTGAAAATTAGTTTGGTTCATGGGATAATAGGGAACAAACTTTTGCGCTACTGTCTGCTGTTGAATCACAATGTGTAACAGTTGGTAGTAGGTGCACTAAACTTTTGTGGATGAACAAATTGCTCAAAGACAATGTAATCAAAGACAAAACTTTATTTGTGTTTTGTGATGCTAAGGGTACCATAGAGATTCTAAAAGGCCCCATTCAAAGTTCTGCTCCTAAGCATCTTGATTTTAGGCTTCACTGTGCTAGAAATACTGATGAACAAAAAATGATTAGTCGTCAATTTGGTAGAAATAACAAACGACTAAATGATATTTTTATAAGGCCTTTGTTTCTCGAGAGATTTTTTTCTCTCGGTGTGTATGAGTTCAGTTGATCGCACAAGTGTGTGGACAACTGTCTGCATCTCTGTATAATTGTATATTACAGAAAAAAAAAAAAAACAAAAAACAAAAAATAAAACTTAAATCTGCATTCATGCTTTGCACGATTATCTCTTGTGATCACTTGGTTGACTTATTCTCGTGGTTCTGTGTTTGACCCTTGAATGTGAGACCCTTCTTAACATGATAATGAAAATTATATTATTAATTCCTTCGTGTTGTTTATCATGGAGTGGACACTTAATCTAAGGTTACGGGGAAAACAAGCTACCTCATTTCTTTGAAGTCACTATTCATTTCGGCTAAATGCCGACGTTGTACAAAAATACATCACATGAGGAAAAAAGTATGGTGACACTGTATTGTGAGAGTGAAAAGCTCCTCCCCATAACTGATTAAATGCCTAAAAAGGAAGTGTTCTAGAGGCTACATGATTGAAGGATATCTCAATGAATTTTTGTGTGTTACAACCGGGCCATTGTATATGTTGACCATACCATGTCACACCTAATTGAGATTAATCTCTACTATGCATGCTTGTTAGGCATAACTCAAAATTAGGATTTCTTTGGCCTCGTGAAAATTTCATTTTGTTGATTATTATTTTCATCAAATTGTGGGATAATTATTTCTTGGTTAACAATATGTTTAATGAGTGTGTGCCCAGGTTTATGTCCAAAGAAATTCTGAATAGAACAATCTTTGGGGGATTAAGTGGAAATGATCTTCTATGGGTCACAAAATCCGGAAAAAAAATTTGGTTTTTGATTTTCATGCTTTTTGGACAATTTAATCCTCCAAAAGGTTTGGACACTTTGTCTATCGTAGTTCCCTAGACCATGAGAAGTTCTCCACAATAATAATCTGCAATAATGATATCTCTCTGGATTTTTGTTGTGAGAATGTCGCCCCTGCAGTTATCTCTCATGTTGTTTTGGAAGTTGTGTGCACAACTCTGCACTCAACTGGCTGCACAACTGTGCAGTTCTCTTTTTCTCTAGAAATATGTAAGTATTGTCTTCTTCCACTTGTTCCTCTGCCTCTGATCCTCTGAAGCTTCAGCTCTGATCAAAATTCACGAAGGGGTTTCTTAAGATATTTTCATAATGTGCGCATATTTTGTTTTGAAAATATCTAAAGAAAAGGGGGAGAATAGGGATATAGTCATACATAGAGGAGATGATCATCAATGGAGATACAAAAGATGATCATCAAGAGAGATATATTCCATTTAGGGGGAGAGATTGTGGTGACCAACCGAAGGAGAGTAAGCTCGAGTACATGAATAATGAGGAGTTGGAGTTTGACTGATGACAATGAGTTTCTTAAAGTTGCAATGCATTTAGGGGGAGTTGATCCATATTGGCATTGCACACTTTATTCAATGAGTGAGCATTGAGGTTTGAGTTTCTTGTGCTAACATTATTCTTGCAGGTTTTTATCAGAACCACAAAGATAGGGGGAGATTGAAAGAGTATGAAATACTCTTTGATTTATTTTTATATCTTTGTGATTCTGATGTATAAATTGTAAATATTTACTTTAACTTATATTGTAATATTTATCTTAAGAATAGTTTATTTTAGGTTAATTATTTTTATTTTGATTTAGTTGACTAACCTACTAATGTTTATCTTTAGTACTTATTGTTTTGTATTTTAGGTAAAGATGGAATCTCTTCATATGGAATGATTGGATGACATTAAAGATTGACATCCAAGAAGATCACCTTACCAAGAAAACTTCTCAATCCTGTGTCTATAAGAAGCCGATCCTATTCAGTCATGAAGGAAGGATTTTTTTTATCTTCTCTGAAAGATTTGTAACTAGGACTGTTTCTGGGAACAATCACTTGTCAGGACACTTGTGATCAAGGATGATCACACAAGTGACAACACAACCGACTTGACAACTGTCCACGAACAAAATATCAGTAAAACTCAGGAAATGCAGCGGAATGATTAAAACACGAATTTAACACTTCAGCAAGACTATGCTTGCTGGAAAACTTTCATTAATAAAGAATCTTTCAGAGTACAAGATTTATGAAAGAACAAAATAATTAAAAGATCAAAAACTATTCTAGACTCCTAGAATAAACTAAATACTAAAACACTTGAAGTCTTGAGATCAAGACTTCAAGTGTTTTAGTGTTTGGTTTATTCTAAGAGTCTAGAATAGTTTTTGATCTTTTAATTATTTTGTTCTTTCATAAATCTTGTACTCTGCAAGATTCTTTATTAATGAAAGTTTTCCAGCAAGCATAGTCTTGCTGAAGTGTTAAATTCGTGTTTTAATCATTCCTCTGAACAGTTGTCAAGTCAGTTGTGTTGTCACTTGTGTGATCATCATTGATCACAAGTGTCCCGACAAGTGATCGTTCCCAGAAACAATCCTAGCTACAAATCTTTCATACCACATTTGAAAATTTTATGTACAAGATTGTTAAGTTCTTAACACTCGTCAAAAATCTTGGGTCAAATTGATATTAAACAAAAGTACGCATGTGACGTTGAGAATTTTGATAGTACAATGTAAAAATTACAATAAATATGTAGTATGCAGGCCGGCTCAAAAAATTCATTCTTACATGCAAAACTTCTAATCTATCTAATGCTTGGAGAAATGACATGACTTTGGTAATAAATACAACCAACACTCTTACAAGCTCCCATTAAATAAGAATTGTGCAAAGACGTGCATTCGAAGTAGTATATCCCATGGATCCATAAGTTAATTGGGGTCCATATGGTATGTTATGTTAATTTGCAATAAATATAATATTATTTTTTTAAAAAAGTTTTGGCTATATGTTGATTATGTTAATTGAGTTTAGCTAAAACACATTCACAATTTAAACCACCACCACAACCCTTTCCTCTTTTCTCGGCCAGCCGCCCTAAAGTATTCATTTGAATCAACAACAAGTCTCTTGATCACTTTTGATAGGGGTGGTTTCTTAAGTTGTGTTTGATAGCATTAAGCACTTGATACTTGATGCTTAATACATTGTAAGGAAATTTAGAGGTAGGGTGAGTTTGATAACATTGAGCGACAGACGTTGAATGTTAATTGAGGCTTTTATTGGTTGAGCAATGTTTTAACGATTTTGATGCTCAATCATTAAGAGCATGTCGGAAGCTCAATGGAGGAACCAAGGAAAGTACAATGTCTCCAAATTACCCTACAATGTATTAAGTATCAAACAGTAAGTGCTTAATGCCATCAAACACAACCTTAGTCTTTGAGTGTGGGCGCTGAAAATGCTGCAACACTAAAATTTTGTTAATGAATTTTGCCGCCATTATAACGAATTTGGAATTGCTCCTACGAGTATCAGCTCTAGCAAGTTCCAATTGACGGTCTGATTTTGCCACCTTGCCTTGCTCGATAAATGAGATGATTTTCGAATTGAGTGAGGCTCACAATCAACAAATTTATCTCTACCGTTTAAAGTGAGAGGCAAGCTGTGTGGCGGGTTTAAGACCACAGCAGCGTTGGAGGGTGAATCCGTCTCGCGTCCCCTTATAACTTACCGTCTCTTGTCCCCTTATAACTTACCAAGCTCGAATAAGATATGTCCCGTATTCAGTTATGATGTTCAGATACTGATATAGTTTTAAAAAGGAGATTTTACTCAAGAAAGAAGAGAATAGAAGTTACAAAGTTAAATGCAATCAAAAGTTGTCATCGGCAAAGAAAGATAAACTGTAGTGAAGTGAAGAAGGGTTAAACCATTGTTAAAAAGCATTTGAGAGTTTAGTTGATGTTCAACTTCAACTTCAACCTCAACTTATGGTCTTCTGACAAAGTGGTATGTGTGGGTGTGTTAAAAGAGTCTTTTTTAGGGGAGGTTTTGGGTTCGACTTCCATAAGGAAGTGCGGAGAACCTTTATCCTTATTGCTCATAGGGGGCTTAGTTGTATCCCTAATTTATGTAATAAACACCTAATTTTTATAGAGTATGTAGTTTTATGTTCTATAATAAATTTGTAGAGATAGATCTATAATAAATTCGATAGAGTTTGTAGCACGATGATAAATAAATTAAAAAAAAAAAAAAACTTCAACTTCAAGTCTTTGCATTTGGCACATAAATAAATTTTGTTTTACTGTCTTTGCCTTCTTCCATCGGTCACCTACAAATTAGGGGTGTGCACGGGTCGGTTTGGTTCGGTTTTAGGCCAAAACCGACACCAAACCAATAGTTATCGGTTTATGTAATTCAAAACCATTAAGCTTCGGTTTCTTAATGGTTCGGTTTGTTCGGTTTCGGTGTGATATCGGTTTGGTTCGGTGTCAAACCAATAGAATGGACTGTTGGGTTGTGTGTTTGTTGGGCCGCCTTAATGAGCTACATTCAAATGAGGCCCAATTTGCAAATAATAAATAATAAAGTCAAATAAGGCACATTTTCTGGTTGAAATATGAATTGGGCCAATGGGCCATACTACTTGGGTCAAAAACTACAAATTAAAGTTTACAATTATTAATTCAAATAATAAGCTATGAACAAAACGACATAGTTTTAGATTATCGGTTCGGTTTCTTATCAGTTCTAACAAGCTGAAAACCTAAACCGAACCACTAATTTCGATTTTCTAATTTTTAGAAACCGGTCCTAACCAATAGCTTATTGGACCGGTTTTTCGGTCCGATTTTTTCGATTTTATTGGTTTTTTTCCGTTTTTTTTTTTCGCTCACCTAGTACAAATTACCCCAAGCCTTTCGCGTCTTCTACTACTCTTCCCCTTTCTTTCATTTTTGGATCCCCTCCTTACACATTTATAAACATATTCCTCGAGAATTCACCCATTTGAGCTGGAACCCAACTGGGGTTTTCAAGATTATTTAACTATTTCCATAGCTGTGCAAATTGAATTTGGATTAGCAACTTATTTGGTTAGTTTCAAGAAATTTTATATGACTGCCATTTGCCCACCACAACAAAACAAAGGAAGAAAAATCTTCTTAGCTTGAGAAATTGAGATTTTGAAGTTGGAAACACTCCCAATTTTGACTGAAGATCTTTGCACATCTTCATGGGAGTTTGAAGTTTTGATTTTGATTCATAGAGGTGCGTTCTTGCTTTCCCTCTTTGACAAAGAATTGTGGGTTTGTTAGATTCAATTGATTAATTTATTGAGGGTGCGCTCCCGAGTTTTTAAAATGAGAGAAAGGAAAGGAAATGAGAGGAAATGTGATATATTTTCCTTTCCAGGGTTGCTCGCAAGATATTTTTAAGAAGGAAATTGAAGGAAGGGAAAGGAAAATTAATACTCCCTCCGTCCCAAAACACCTTGCACATATTTCCCTTTTGGGTGTCTCATTGGTAAGTCTCACTTTCCCAAAATGGAAAAGATTCCCACTACTTCTTTCTCCTCTCCACTCACAACAACTATCCACTAACTATTCTCTACCCCACTTTCTCTCTCCTTTCCACTCACACCACCCACTTTTCTTACACATTTTATTAATTCCCGTGCATTTCAAAAAGGGTGCAGGTTGTTTTGGAACGGAGGGAGTAAGATTTTCCCTCCTACACAATCCTCCTAAAAGTGGGAGGAATTGGAAGGAAAGAAAGTTTTATAAACAAACTTTTATGATCAACCTATATTACCCCTCAAATAAAACCTTCTATTTTTTTCACTAAGGGTACAATAGTAATTCAAAGTATTTTCTTATGTGTTTATTATTGACTGATTTCTTCTTCTAATGAGTAATGATTGGTATGCTAGTAAACAAAGATATTGTTTTTTATGGTTATGATCTTACTTAGGTTATGTTTTTATATCTTTATGATGCTATTAAATTATTAGTTTGACTGATAATTGTAGTTTTATGGCTTATACTCATATAGTTTAATACTAATAAAGACTATTACTATAAATGGATAAGCATAACTATACTTGTATACGCACACTATGGATGGCCAAAACCGGTTCCGGTTCGGAACCGCCAGTTTCGGTTCAGTATATATGTGACCCTGAACCGGCCCGTACTTACCCCGGTTCCGGTTGGCACAATCCGGTTCCGGTTAGGTTCCGGTTCCGGTACGGTTCCGGTCCCCCCATTAAAATTATTGAAAAACAAGGGATTTTCGGTCCGGTTCCGGTCCGGTTCGCCATTTATGTGAACCGTAACCGGCCCGGATGAATGGCGGTTCCGTTTGCTCCGGTTCCGGGCTTTTCCGGTCCGATTCCGGTCCGGTTTTCCGGTTCCGGTTCCGTTTGGCCATCCCTAACACACACATACACACACACACACACACATATATATATATATATACCTATATAGGGTCGTGTTCCTGTGAGAACCTAAATATATCCAATGGTTCACTTGGATACATTACTTGGATACATTAGGTTCTTATCTAATGTATCCAAGTTTTCAAGGAAATGGAAGGAAGGGAAAGGAAAATTAATAAGATTTTCCCTCCTACACAATCCTCCCAAAAGTGGGAGGAATTGGAAGGAAAGAAAGTTTTATAAACAAACTTTTATGATCAACCTATATTACCTCTCAAATAAAACCTTCTATTTCTTTCATTAAGGGTACAATAATAATTCAAAGTATTTTTTTTATGTGTTTATTATTGACTGATTTCTTCTTCTAATGAGTAATGATTGGTATGCTAGTAAACAAAGATATTGTTTTTTATGGTTATGATCTTACTTAGGTTATGTTTTTATATCTTTATGATGCTATTAAATTATTAGTTTGACTGATAATTGTAGTTTTATGGCTTATACTCATATATTTTAATACTAATAAAGACTATTACTATAAATGAATAAGCATAACTATGCTTGTATACACACACACACACACACACACACACATATACCTATATAGGGTCATGCTCCTGTGAGAACCTAAATATATCCAATGGTTCACTTGGATACATTAGGTTCTTATTTAATGTATCCAAGTTTTCACGGTTCTCACGATATTTAGGTTCTCATTTGAGCACCTACTTATATATATATATATATATATATATATATAAGTAGGTGCTCAAATGAGAACCTAAATATCGTGAGAACCGTGAAAACTTGGATACATTGGATACATTAGGTAAAAACTAATGTATCCAATGTATATATATATATATAATATCATCTAGAAAAGAATACAGACATTTCTATATATAGGCAGTATGAGTTTCTGTGTGTGTATGTAAATGTATAAATTCAGCTGGAATTGTCTTATACTGGATTTGAAAGTCACTCTTTGATGTCATGAAGTTTGTAGGTGTTTCAATTACGTCGATTTGCACGTTTCTGATGCTGTTCTTTGGGATAACTATCAGTACTCGCGGAGGGCAGTTCGGGTAGTGGATTTTCTTGAGGTTTACAAGCTTAGTGGACTCCTGTAATAGCTTGGGTTGAAGTTTAGAAATTTCTTGGCAGCGTTCGTTTCAATCCCCAAGATGCCCCTCTCGGAGTTTTATAGAATGGCTAAAGGGAAGTTGGATGACTCCCAATCAAAAAATTCTGGTGTTACTTACATGTAAGTCCTCTTTAACATAGGATCATGTACCTAATTTTCCTCATTTTTTGATTTCTTGTTGTTTTAATGGTGTTTTTGGGTTGTATACAGGCCCAATAATGAGTTTGCTGAATTAGTATGGGAAGATGGTCATGTTATGATGCAAGGTCAGAGTAAAGATAAAAAGGCTCCCGTTTGTAGCAAGTTTCAGTTCCTCACACCGAGAGTACGAGATAGGGATATTGGGATCTCTACTGCAACAACATCCAAGATGGGGAAGTTTGGGGCTATGGAAACGAGTTTGACTAAGCCAATTTCATTGCCTTCAATTGAAATGGGGTTAAATCAAGATGATGATATGGTCCCTTGGTTGAATTATCCAATTGAGGACCCTCTTGAACACGATTACTGTTCTAATATATTACCCGAAATATCTGGTGTTACTGTAAATGAGCCTTCTATCCATCATAATTTTTCGTTGATGGATAAGAAAGGAAGTAGAAACCATACAGTTATAGATTCACAAAATGTTTCTATACACCATGGCTTGACTACAGACCAAGGGAATTCATCAAAGGTTTCTTCTTCAAGAGCTAGTCATGTATTCCCCTGGACATCGTTTCAAGGCCCAACAATGGCCCCGTCTCTTGTATCAGGAGTATCAGACATTATTAGTGGTAATACCAGAAATAACCCTCAAGTTATCATTGGTGATTCAAGGCAGGGTCTATCTTCTTCAGGCAGGGTATCTCAAATGAACTTGCAAAAACAAGATTCAGGACTGCCTTGTAAAAGTTCTAACTTGTTAAATTTCTCCCATTTCTCTAGACCCATTACCATAGCTAGAACGGACAATCAGAATGGTGGTCTAGTGGCTATGGGGAACAATGATAAGCAGTCCGTTCCAAATGATAATGTTCCTGCTGAGCTAAAACTTAATGCCCCTAATTGTGGATTACAAATGGAAATGGGATTTCATAACCAGTCTAATGTCGGTCCAGAAAATGTCAATTCAAAACCCTTTGTTACCAAACAAGTTGAGGAGTCCCGATCTGGTGACCAATCAGACACTGGTAAGCCTCCCAATCTAGCAGGCCTCCCAGAGGGTAAAAAGTGTATGGAGCCGATTCTTGCAACTTCTTCTGTATGCTCAGGCAATAGTGGTGAGAGAGCTTCCAATGATCCGTCTCACGATTTAAAAAGAAAACGTCGTGATACAGAGGACTTTGAATGTCAGAGTGAGGTCAGTTCGTCAGTAACTTAAAATTACCATTTTGTTGTTTATATCTTTCTTTTAGTGCGTGTATATAAAAAAGATATCAAATTATGATCAGGAAGCTGATGAAGAGTCGGTGGGTGTTAAAAAGGCAGCATCTTGTCGAGGAGGTACAGGTTCAAAGAGAAGCCGAGCTGCAGAAGTGCATAATTTATCCGAAAGGGTGAGTAGAGTCATTAAATTTTGAGTGACAACATCAAGAATGTCGCCTTACCCAACGTTTTTTGATTCTTAATCTTTGCTGTTACTAACAGAGGCGAAGGGATAGGATCAATGAAAAGATGCGTGCACTACAAGAACTCATACCTAATTGTAACAAGGTACATATGCTAAAAAAATTGTTATTTTTATTAGTGGTTATGTTTCTGAAATTTCTGACCTTCCCATTTTCGATCACAAGGTGGACAAAGCGTCAATGCTTGATGAGGCTATTGAGTATTTGAAGACACTACAGCTTCAAGTACAGGTGAAGTTTCTGTAGTTCTGTAATTGCTTTATACAGCTTGTCCTTTTGAGATACTACCTCCGTCCCGGAAAGATAGTCCCATCTCAGTTGGTTTTTGATGGTCAAACACAAGTGAACTTTGACCAAGCATTAATGTCAATCTAATTATCCTAGAGAAATTCTAAAAATTGTGTGATTTGTCGGCACAAAATTTTGAATTTTTACTGGGATGGTTAGATTGATACTAATGTTTGGTCAAAGTTCTTTTGTGTTGACCATCAAAAACCAAATGGGACTATCTTTCCGGGACGGAGAGAGTATTTCTTAATCATTCAACATGATGTTTGGAGGATTTGGTTGATAGCTTTATTTATATTAAAAATGCATATATGTTTGCAGATAATGTCAATGGGAGCAGGGTTATGTATGCCCCCAATGATGTTCACGGCTGGAATGCAACACATGCATGCTGCTCATTTACGTCATTATTCGAACATGGGTGTTGGAATGGGAATGGGAATGGGATTTGGGATGGGAATGGTAGATATGAATGGTGGAGCTCAGGGACGGATCGTAAATCCTATTCAAGGACAACGTTACCCTTCCCCGCCTATTAGTTTTCAAGGGATTCCACCTGGATCAAACCTTCAGATTCGGGGGCATTCTGGTCAAAGTGTTCCCATGTCATTTCCACAAGGCAGTCCTGGACATATGTCCGGAAGGTATCCCTTGAATCTAACTGCTGCAGGATTGAATGCCTCGAGGACTGAGCCTCATGTAGAAGTTGGAAGTGTTGCTTCAAATTTGAACTCAAAGGATTTAACACAGAACGACAACACACAACCGATGCTCAATGCTGATGATACTAACAACTCAATGAACCAGCCATTTAGTCAGGTTTGTGATATCATTAATTAACTGTCATTTTTTAATGACTTGTTCATAATTTTCTGTTTTTTTTTTAAATAAAAAATCTGAAGAATGGGAAGGATTTGTTACGAAACATACATTAGGAAAGTGTATCCTTGAACAAACTTAAATAAAATGGCCACTTTTAGGTACTCCCTCCGTCCCATTTATATTGACCACGTTTGACTTTTTCGGGTCAATACAAGTGAACTTTGACCATACATTAGAGTCAATCTAATCATCCTAGTGAAATTTTAGAAAGTGTTATTGATAAATCACTAAATGATTTTATCATTTATCAATAACAATTCTTAGAATTTCATTAGGGTGATTACACTGACATACACATTTGGTCAAAGTTTACTTGTGCTGACCAAAAATTTCAAACGGGGCCAATATAAATGGGACTAATGGAGTATTATATTATGCAAGTATTCGAGGCGTAACCACCAATTTTTGGAAGATCAAAGTGCTAACTTTCAAAATCAAAACCATTACAGACTCTAATAATAAATTTTCAATCTAAGCTAATTTCTGAATATTAAGACCTAATTCCAAAGAAGTGTTTCAAAGATAAAAATATAGTCTTGTTGCAGGAAACATAATACTCATTCAGTCCCAAAGTAAGTGTCCCTGATTCCTTTTTTGGGTTTACCAAAAGATGTGTTATCTTACTAAACTTGCCATTTTGGCATAGAAAGTTCACATATATACCCTTTGGTAGACGTTCCTCCATACTGGGCCCATCCTTTTAGGCGTAGAAAGTTTACATTTTTACCTTTGATCAATACTCCTTATAATAGGTCAACATTTTAATAATAGAGCCAAATACTTTACATAAAGCAGCATGCAGGTCAATATGAGAGACTATTTTTGGGACGGATTAAGTATTAGTGTAACATATTATTTTGGAAACCAAAACGAAGAACTGAATCTAGTATTTGCTAGGAAACCATGTGTATATTTGTTAGATAAATACCTCTTTCGGAGTACAAGAAAGTAATATATAACAAGTTTTCTTTATTGTCATGTAGCACTTTACATTGGGTCTTTTCAAGTGGATTTTAGCTTTATGTCGCTCCACTCCAATTAATCAGAATATATTCATGCACCTGCAGTTTGAAGCCAAAAATGAGGGCTTTGGCCAGTCTGCTTTTGCGGGAAAAAATAATCAAGCGGCGGCAAATGTAGGTGGTAGTACAGCTGTTTTAACTAATTCCAATGACAGCATACCTAGCCGGTGAGTTGAGCCTTAATCATTATATTCATTATTTTGTAATCTGAAGCATCTCCTTCGCTTTTTGTCATTTTTTAAAAATAGTATTTTCTATTTCCTACTAGTGGCTGAAATAAAATAACGAGTAAATTAAATATTTTCATGCATCTATGTGCAGCTAGTGGTTGACAACCAGGTAAAATGGGCCTCGTTCGAGTGGAGTTTGCTGCATAATTGAAGCACGTATTCTCAAGACAAGTTTGTTGACGGAGGTAAAACTTACCAATGACCTTAAGCATCAAACTTCAAGGCATAAGCTACTACAAATTGCACATATTTATATCAGAAATTGTATCTTAGAGTTGTTTGCACATTACCTATGTCCAGTCCATGTAGTTGTTGCTATGTCAATATAGTCAAACTTCAAGAAAATGCAGTCAACAATATGTTTCAGACCATGTTAACAACAATATTTTTCAGCAATGAAAACTAAAAATGTCTTCCAGTGCATGTTCCTATTGTTTGACTTTCAGTGTAGTTGTGTCTCTTTACGTATATTCTCTGCATGTATATGATCTCTCTCTTTCTTGATTTATCAGAATCGCAGAATATACGCGTTCATGATTTATATTCCTTTGCTGTAAAACTTATGGTGCAGACTGCAGAGTACATAATGTGCATTGCAGAGGAATTTTGTCACAAGACCAAGTAATTCTTTAAGAAACAAGACCAACTTAAACTTCAATAAAATTTTAACATCTGCAACAAATTTCTACTGATAATTACAATATCAACAGTCAAACAATATCTATAAACCCGAACAATAATAACCTATAAACCCAAAATAATCTTCATACTTTGCACTCAAAACACTGTACACTTTCTATGAACTTAGATTTTTTTTATTTTTATTTTTTAAAAAGCCAATCACACAGGCAAACTTCAAACTTCAAACACAACTGAATCAAAAACCAATATCACACAACACATGACTATTACCATATCAGTTCCGTCCCCATTTTCTCTAAACTTTGACTTCATCTTTGGCATCAGGTGTTGGTGTTGCTGTCGCCTTTGGAGTGGGCGATTTTCCAATAATAGCCTTCTTTGCCTTAACGAGCGAACTCTTCACCTTTGAGATAAGGCTCTTTGCCTTAACTTCTTGTTTAGGAATATCCTCTGATACTTTAGATTCTTCTGTTAGCAAAGTCTCCTCTCCTTTCACTTCACCTTCATTTTTCTTGGGCTCTTCTTCTACTGATTCCTTAGTGTTCTCATTGATGACTGCATCATCTCCATTTGTTTCTGCAACCACAACTTGCTCTTTTATAACTTCCGGTCCCTTTTCAGCAACAAGGTCAACATCCCTTGAAATGGTCTGAGTTGACTCTTCTGTCTTTTCATCTACTTTAGGAACGTCCAAAACTGTCTCAGTTTTGGTAGGTTCCACTTTGATTGATGCATCTTCTTTAAGCAATGTTCCCAAGTTGACACTTTCCTTTTGCTCAACAACTGCCACTTCTTTCTCAATTTGTTCCTCGGGTTTTTCCTCTACTGTAGGAACTGGCTTGGGAATTTCTTCCTCCGTTACTGCTGGTTCTGATTCTTGGACAGGTAAGTCAACCTCTGCCTCCTTAACCTTGACACCTTTTCCCTCAATAATGGGAGGGTCAATATTCTTGTCCTCAATCATTTCCTCAACTTCTGCTAAAGAAGCTGCTGGACTTGGTATGTCCACAGCTACTGGCTTTGCTTCTTCATCATTAATTTTTGGTTCTTCGATTAGAGATGGCTCAATTTCCTTGTCCTCAATCTTCTCTTCTGGTTCAGCAATCACATCAGCTTTCTTCACTTCCTCGCTTGTAAGCAATTCACTTGGCTTGTCCTCGACCGGTTTTACTTCATCCTGCACCTCCTCTTTGACTTGCTGTACATACGAAACAGAAGAAAATTAAATGAAAGAAGAGTAAACAAAAAGAAAATGCTTATCCGCGCTTGAAAAAGACTGTGCTCATTGCCCAAGTTAAAAGCCAAGTTTTGGGCAATTCTAACTTATAATCCACTACTAAAAGCCAAGTTTGATTCAAAACTCAAAGTAGTATAATCTATAATAACAGTTATTCTAACTTCTAATCCACTACTAAAAACCATGTTTTGGGTAATTCGATATTAAGCTGTGACACAAAAGGGTATAACTAAGTAGGTTATTTTAAGGAGAAAATTTTGGGGGAAACTAGTTTCTCCATAAGTTATAAAAAGTCCTGTTTTTATAGGGGTTAAAGTTTAGGGTTTAGGGTTTAAGGTTTAGGGTTTAGGCCTTTTAGGGTTTAAGAAAGGTTAAAAAACAGGACTTTTTATAACTTATGGAGGAACTAGTTTCCCCCCAAAACCAACTCTACTTTAATAGTTCATAATTAGAAATTTCAAAACTCTCAATGATCAATACAAAAACAGAGTTAATAGAAATTGTAATCAATCGTAATCGTACCCAAAAACATAAATAAAACAAAGATCAAATACCCTTTTATGACTAGAAAAAGAAAATAAATCTATACCTCAGGAAGAGTAGAATGTTCAGAAACAGGGGCAATCACAGTAGCCATGGAATAGTTTCAAGAAAATGGAAAAAAGGAGTTAATAGCAATTTGTTGCAGTAAGGCAGATTAGAATCAGACTCAATAAATATGAAAAGGAGGAAAGAGAAAATAATGAAAGGAGGATTGGGTTGGCAAAATAGCAAAAGTGAAGAAACAGAGAGTGGGGGGAAAGGGAAGAAGAAATGGAAAAGAAAGAATGAAAGAAAGACAGTGAGGCTGATGCTCTTCTATCACATGAAAGAAGGGAAGGTATCATCTGTCACCAATCAATGTTGTTGGAATCCCATTTAATTAAAGCCCAATGGGAATTAAGTGATGATTATTGCTATCACATCCTAAATCTCTAAGCACACCCACCTTCATATATTAACATGTTGTACTTGTATTGTTCTCCCCTCCCCAAGAACAAACACAACACGGGGCCGGGTTGTATTGTTCTCCCCTCCCCCAAGAACACACACAACACGGGACCGGGTTGTAGGATCGCCTCACATGGCTCTCCTAGGCCCCCGCCCCCCTCCTTGACACTATTTTGTGGTTCTCTCTTGATATTCTAACTTTCTCCTAACACAAAGTAAGTACACAATATTATAGTGGCTGTCACAATATATATAGGGTTACAAAATCTAATCCGGATCAAAACCTAATTACCCGGTGTCCCAGAGACGGATATAATACTTTTTCTCCAAGTATTATACACGTGAGATGGGAATTAGGAAATTAATTCCCTAAAGGAATTTAATTCATTTTCCACTCCAACTTTCAATCTACACGTCAGCCTACTCCACGCCAACTCCCAGCCTCCCCGTCAGAGTGGGCTGTCGCCCACTTTCTCCTTGTACGGACACTCCTGCAGTTATGGCCCCATTCTTCTCAGATGGTTTGGGCGGTTGCCTGGCTCCTCCACGGATGGCCACACACCTCCTCAGTCTGGCTGATTCTGCTCTTACTCCATTTTTGGTTTCGATCCTCTCCTTGGTTTTAACTCCAATCCCAACAATCTCCCACCTGGAGACAAAAACCACTATCGTGACAAATTCCTATCAAACTCCCAGCAGAGAATGATCCACCAAATATTTTCACACCAAGCACCTCCTTGATGATCTCTACGCTTTCCCCCATTATGAACCTCCACATTCAACTAATAAGTTGAGGTGAAACCTAGCGACGCTTCAACCTCTCCGTGTTAGATTCTTCTTGCCTCCCCAAATCAACTTTTATCTTGATTTCTCTGCAAGTATGTATCACTTAATGAAGAAATACTAGAGAGTTTTATGCAACATTTTAACGAACAAGACAAAGGATATACTCACTCCGTCCCTCTTTAACTTACAAATTTTAGGTTGGACACATTATTTAAGAAAAAAGTTGATGTGTTGTGAGTGTAGATAGTTGAGTGGGAGAGAGAAAGTGGGGTAAAGAATAGTAAGTGGATAGTTGTTGTGAGTACGACAAGTGGGTCCCATTATTTTAAAATTATTAAAACATTTCCTTTTTGGGACTTTGTTGGTTAAAGTGGGACAACCAAAATTGCTAAGTTTGTAGGACGGAGGGAGTATATACTTAATGTGAAAGCAAAAGGGGGTTATCCGCACAGTGAAGAAAATTATTGGTCAAAGTATATAATTAGATTGACCAAGAATCCTAATTCGAGTGGGTCGGAGGGAGTATATATATATATATATATATATATATAGTAGCATTGTTTAAGAGGAAGTTTTGTGTGAGACGGTCTCACACATGACAGGGATCTCGACGAGAGAAGAAATAGGCTTGCCCCTCCCCGCCCCACCCATAGGAGGCAAACCATTTAGTCTCTCAACGAGACTCGTCTCATGTGTGAGACCGTTTCATACAAATTTTTATCATTATTAACAGAGAATCAGTTAGGAACTTAACAGAAGTAACAAAGCTAAAAAAAATAATAAAAGGACCATGTCTGTAATCGGAGGAGATTAGAGGTCCAAAGTGTTTAAATGGTAATCTAGAATGTGAAAGTGTGAAAACATCAATGAGAGAGTTTCCAAATCCGGTACTTGATAGGAATTTCTTAATAATGTTTGATCATAGTATAAATGAATGAGATAGAGTTGTCAAGGGAAAAGTGACAAGCTTTTTGGTGGGGACCACAGAGTCTTTAACGGCCCCAATATAATTTTTATCATAGTTGGCTGGTTTGTCCAGTTGTGGATAATAATAGCCCAATAAGTATTCATTGAATCCAATTGTTTCTGTAGTAGCCTATATGGTCCTTTACCTATAACTTAATCTAGCAACAACAAAAGAAAAATAATTATAAAAAAAAGGGGTGGTCTCCTCCGAGACTGTCGCACGGCGTGAGACGACTCACAGGTAAGTAAGCCGACCCAATTTTTTTTTTTTGCCTTCCAATTTTTTTTTTCCTGGCAATTTTTTTCTCGCTAGCAAAAGTAACACTTTTTGTAAAGAAATGTAAATTTTTTTTTTCTCAAAATGTACCACAATTTTGATAAAATAAATTAAAGATAACATAAGATTGACAACTAAACTAATGTTACATTTTATAATAAATGAATCTAACCTTTTTCCCCTCAATTCTAACACTTTTCTAGGGTTTTACATTCAATTGAAATACAAAAACGCTTATATACATGAATTTTTACTCTTTTCTTAAAGAAAAAAAGTAACATTTACTCTATTAAACTGTTACATTCATCTATATAGCATATTACAATCATATATGCACTGTGTTACACTTCAATTATTACCTTTTCTAATCATAAAAATTATTTATATTATTTGCGAAACTGTTGTTACATCTTACAATAAAAGTGTTACTTTTTTAAGACCAAACTGTTACTTTCTTCATAAGAAAGTGTTACATTTTATTATGACGAGCAGCTCACTTGTTTTGTATGTTAAAAAATATTTAAAAAATAATAAAATCAAACCATATCATGACCTATCTAGTTTTATTCGTTTGTCGAGACGAACACACCGGTGTTTTTAATCTTTTTTTCGACTTATAAATCTCAAGATGTAGCATTTTAAAGTTATTGGGGGATTTTTTATTTTAACAAAACACGTGGCGCGCTGTGGGCGAGGCGGGTTCTGGGCTGCGGGGCGGATCTGGGCGGGCGACCCGTCTCATGTCGTGAGACCGTCGCATATAAGTGTTTGTCATAAAGAAATACTCCCTCTGTCCCAGTTTAAGTTTATGATTGTTACTTTCTTTTTTAGTATGTCCCAATTTAAAGTTCTTAGTTGTTTTATTCTTTAAATGGCAAAGGATGAATAGTGTTTTAGACATTTTTGTCCTCATAAAGTTCATATATTACAAAAATAACATCACTTACCCATCTACTTTACACCCACTTGCTTTATGAATGGACAACTTCACACACTACTATTCTTGACTCAAATTTGTCTTAGTTCCTTAATAAGTGTGTAAAGTCAAACTAAGAATCTTAAACCGGGACGGAGGGAGTGCAATTATATTTGGTTCCGACCCCTTGAAATGTGACCTATTTCTTTAATTGCTCCTTGAAACACTTAGTGTTTTTTTTTTTTTTTTTGGATCACCTCGCCCATCCAAAATAAAAGAGTAATTAAAAAGGAAAACTTCAAGTTAACTTATCTTTCCACTTTGCATTTTTTTAAAATTTAGAAGGCGATTCTATTTTTACTTATACGTATTGATTATAATTTTGATTTTAAGTGAGTAAACATATAAACTCCATTGAAATTGAAATTTTAACCAAAACTAGTACTCCATTTTAATATGAATTAAATCTTCCAAGGACCCTCAAATATAACATAATTCTTAAAGAAGACAGTCTTTCGTTTATTTTCCTCAAATCCATTAGGGGAAATGTTTTTTCCCTTAACGCCCCAGTTCTTTTAATGAAATAGTTTAATCCCCATGCTACCCTCGGACCCTAGACATAAAACACCCTCACACTAGCATAACACTTTCCGCACTATTGCCTCATTTTCCATCTTCCTCTTCTCTATCTACAAAATCTCTCCCTCTCTAACCCCCATTCCCTTTGGTGCTCCCTGCTCCCTCCGGCAGACTCCCTTCTTCCTTCTTCCTTCTCTCGCAGATTGCGTCCGTAGCCCTAACCCTCTCCTTCTCTCTTTCCCCACACACAAACTCTAGCCCGTTGTTTCCATACTGTTATAACGGGATCAAGACAAACAAATAAGAACAACGAAAAGAACACACAAATATAACGTAGTTCACTATTCGATGATAGCTACCTCCACGGGCAGGGGAAAAATATGTTTACTACGATGAAGATCCAAGAATAGGTATTACATATGATCTACTTTTGAAACAGGAAACACAGTAGATCTGATACAGAAACCTTAGAAATCTGATAATCTAGTTTTCTACGGAGTTGTAATCACTGGTGAATAAGAAACAAGAACTCTAGAACAAGAATAAAGAAATCCTTTGTCTCTTCTCTGGTTAATGCTATGATCTGCAAACATGAAATTAGATCCAGGATTGATTCCTGTTGGAGTAGAGATCTAAAAGGAAACGGAGAGAAGAAAATTCTGCAGCAGCCAGGCGAGCGGGCGCCTGGTATAGACCAGGCGGGCGCCCTTTTGGGCAGAAGGTTTGGTTCCTGGCGGAAATAAGTGCAGGCGGGCGCTTGCATAGGACCAGGCGGGCGCCTGGTGCCGCGTCACAGGTTGCGAGAATTGCAGTTATTTTGGGATTCCTCTTATGTTTAGGTTTAGGACTCTTTCTAGGTTTGCTATATAAACAATGTTCCGCCCCATAACTCATTGTAACTCCATATTTACATATTATAGTGCAAGATCCTGGCTTGGTAGTGCCCCCAGACGTAGTCAAACATATTGACGAACTGGGTAAACAATTTCTTGTGTTCGTTTTGTCTTTTGCTTTGAGTTTCTTATTTCTTGTGCTTGTTTGTGGTGCCGGGTTTTCTTGCGATTTGCTTGGGTGTTGGGTGTTGGAGGGTCTATTCCACAACAACTGGTATCAAGAGCTTTGGTTGGACGATCAAAGGGGTTTATCAAGCAATCAAGAATGGGCAAGGATAAACAAGCGATTGAGAAATTTGATGGGTCTGACTATGGATATTGGAGGATGCAAATAGAGGATCTCTTGTATAATAAGGATCTCTATAAGCCTCTAACATGAGTCAAACCGGAAAAAGAAAAGCAGGAAGACTGGGATCTCATGGATCGGAAATCCTTAGGGGTGGTTCGATCTACTTTGTCGAAGTGGATCGCGAAGACTACCAGGAAGGCGAAAACCACCAAGGAGCTATTGGATTATCTTACTGAGAGATTTGAAACTCCATCTGCTGCAAATAAGGTTGATTTGATACGCAAGATGGGTAGTCTCAAGATGCAAGAGGGAGGATCCATAGCTAAACACATCGATGAGTTTATGGAGATTATAGACTCATTGACTGCGTTGGAGATTACTTTCGGTGACGAGGTTCATGCGTGTTTATTGCTAGCGTCCTTACCAAGGAGTTGGAGCGGAACGGTGACAGCGTTAAATGCTTCAGCGGGTAAGAACAAATTGAAGTATGATGATGTTAAGGACTTCCTCTTGGGCGAAGAGAATCGCATAAAGAAGTTGGAGACACCGTCTACTTCGGAATCGGTCTTGGCTACAACTAGTAGAGGAAGACCGGGTTCTAGCAATAAAGGGAGAACAGGGTCAAGGGAAAGTGTAATCGGGGGTGGGGATCAGTATGAGGAGAACAAAGAAAGACCAAGGGTTGCCAGAGGATCGGTAGAGTGCTATCATTGTAAGGAGTTAGGACACTACAAGAGGGATTGTCCCATGCGAGGGGATAAATCGGCGAATGTGATAATCGAAGGTGACGATGTACTGATTCTGAGTGTTAGTAGTGCGCTAGAATCATGGGTGCTGGATTCGGGGGCATCATTCCACTCATGCGGGCATGCAGGAGCGATGGAAAATTACACTTCCGGTGATTTCGGTAAAGTCTATCTGGCGGATGGCGAGCCTTTGAAAATCAAGGGGAAGGGGGATGTCAGAATAGGAGCATCGGACGGGAAGGTCCTACATCTACACGGGGTCAGTCACATTCCGGGTTTGAAAAAGAACCTGATATCAGTTGGGCAGCTGGGTGAAGAAGGTTACACGGTAACTTTTAGCTGCAGGAACTGGGTTATTACCAAGGAGGATTGTGAGATCGCTCGGGGTAATAGGGAAGGAAGATTGTATTTGGCGGAAAACACCAAGGATAGTATCGCGGTGGCGTCAGCCAAGGGTGATACGGATTTGTGGCACTGTCGATTGGGTCACATGGGTTAGAAGGGGGTATCCCCAGTAACTTCTCGGTTTGGTGTGTCATATTACATGACCTTCATTGATGTTTCGAAAAGGAAGGTCCGGGATTACTTCTTAGAAGGGAAAGATGAATCTTTCAGGATGTATAAGAAGTGGAAGGCCTTGGTGAAGAATCGGAAGGGACCCAAGATTAAAAGCTTGATGTCGGACAATGGTGGGGAGTATGAGCTCAAGGAGTTTGAGGAATACGGTAATGCAAGTGAAATTTGCATGGATATTCTAGACTCGGGTGGGAGCGGGACGGTTCATGATGACCAAGGACAAGGGGTCACTGAAGATGGACCAAATACTCAAGGACCGGATATTCCGCTACGCAGATCTAACAGTGAGTGTAGATCGGATGCAAAGGCTCCAGGTTTCTCAAGCAAGGTGAAGTTGAAGCTGGGTTTAGCTTCAATGGGGCTTGGAGAATAGGGGAGGAGGAAGGTACTACCATGATCGATGTGAGCACTAGGACGACACTAATGATGAGTTGAAGACGGATACGGGGTTTGTATACGCGGTTGATCTCTAGGTGGGAGATTGTTGGAGTAGAGATCTAAAAGGAAACGGAGAGAAGAAAATTCTGCAGCAGCCAGGCGAGCGAGCGCCTGGTATAGACCAGGCGGGCGCCCTTTTGGGCAGAAGGTTTGGTTCCTGGCGGAAATAAGTGCAGGCGGGCGCTTGCATAGGACCAGGCGGGCGCCTGGTGCCGCGTCACAGGTTGCGGGAATTGCAGTTATTTTGGGATTCCTCTTATGTTTAGGTTTAGGACTCTTTCTAGGTTTGCTATATAAACAATGTTCCGCCCCATAACTCATTGTAACTCCATATTTACATATTATAGTGCAAGATCCTAGCTTGGTAGTGCCCCCAGACGTAGTCAAACATATTGACGAACTGGGTAAACAATTTCTTGTGTTCGTTTTGTCTTTTGCTTTGAGTTTTTTATTTCTTGTGCTTGTTTGTGGTGCCGGGTTTTCTTGCGATTTGCTTGGGTATTGGGTGTTGGAGGGCCTATTCCACAACAATTCCAAAACTATTCTGCTGCACGGATGCTAGTGCACTCCACGTTCGCTGCATTTGCACTGTGCGTCCGCAGCGTGCTAATCACACTCACAGAATATTTGAAATCTTCATGTTCTTCTTGACATGTTGTTGGAGGCTATTAGGTTTAACTAGTATTTATACTAAGTCTAAACCTGACCCTAAGACAAAAAGGAACCTTTGACCAAAACCTAACCCAATCAAAGTTGACATAGACTTAGACTGTGACATTTCTGAACACGCTTCTTTGCACACGCATACAAGTCCAGTCGCTTTGCCAAAAAACCGTTTGCCCTTCTATCCGCGTGTATGCGAGCTCTTGATCCGTGAGCATAGCTTCGGGAGACTCATATGCGCGTGCTTGATCTGTGTACATTTAGCCCTAATATTATTTTTTTTTAAATCTAATTTGATTCAATGCTTTGTTCCCAACACATACAACCGTCTCTAAAAACTCCTCGGCGATGTCCTTCAGTCAAATTTGCTTCATCACCTTAGGAAAACCCTAGTTATTATTCTCTAAAAACTCCTCGGCGATGTCCTTCAATTCTGTCTCAGTTCATGAAAAATAACGTGTTTAAAAAAACCATGGTGACATTTTGTAAATAATCAAAATTTGTTTAAAAAAATGTGTAGTGGTATTTTTATAAATAATCAAAACATATTATACATGTTGGGACTTATTAACAGTACCCCTGACATTGATTAACATTAGCACTGGCGATCTTTAACACTACTACTATGGTTTTTACAAACGCGTACTGACACTTTTGAACACACATGATGTCACCTTTTTTTACACACATATTAGCACTCTTTAATACACACCAACACTTATTAAAAGTGCTAGTTTGAATGTTTATTAGCCCTGACATTTATGAGGGAGATGCTCGTTAGGAAAAACACATTTTTCCCAATAAATATTCACGTTTAAATTCCGAACGAAATATAAAGATAGGCTTATGTGCAAGTTTGAATAAAATCTGAATTATATAATTAAGCAAGTTTAAATTAGAGCTGGGAGGGAGTATTTTGATAAAGGGATTGCACAAAATAAAATGGGCCTCAAGCATGTAATCCTTGACCTCAATTTAACTCGTTTATAGAAACAGCATGATTGTGATTCTCAAGCCCAACATTTTGTGGGCTAAAGAAAGCCCATTATTAAATTAACTCTAGTTACACTCTATTCAAGAGATAGCAAATTGCACCTTATTGCTTACAAGTTGTTGCAATGTCGACTTTAACGCAGCAGCAAGCAGCAGAAGATTATTATTATTATTATTATTATTATTATTATTATTATTATTATTATTATTATTATTATTATTATTATTATATATATATATATTTTTTTTTTTGCAATTGAGTGTTCAACATAGTGTAATCAAATGAACAAGAAATTCCTTGCAATCAAGGTAAAAAAAAAAAAAAAAAAGGACTCCTTTCGTCTCACTTTTCTTTCTAGTTTGACCAAATAGTTAATTTCTAAACAAAAAAATAATTTTAGTACAATTTTATTGATGTACAAGGAATGCAAACAAGTTCATTTCTTTTAAACGTTGACAAATAAAATACGACATTTACTATATTATAGAATAGGTTATCAAATGATATGATGGCGATTAACAAAGTGAATGAAATATTTAATAAACTTTATTGACAAAAGGGTTGAATTTACAGTGAAAATTTATAATCAATGATAAAAACAAATAACGAGTCCATGAAAATGAATAAAATTTATGACAATGACTTTTAATAAATAATTACTCGGTCTTATATTGCATGCGGCAATCTCAGTTCTAACATGTGATACTTGAACTGGAAGAAATATATTAATTCCCTTGGTAGTATGCTCCATTTGATAATTCAGTAAACCTTTATTTGTGTAGGAACTTAATTTAGGGTTGAAAATATCTTGTGTTGTTCTTCTCATCTGGAGGCTATATATTGTGTACAAGTGTTCAAGTAAAAGGAAAAACTTGGAGAGTAAGGAAAAACAATCCTACTCAAAATAAAACTCTAACCTAAAATAAATCATCTATCAATATAGAGAAAGACTCGGAGATTTCCAAAAGATGCGCATATCTTCACAAAGCTGCGCATATCTTCACACCCTCCCTCAAGTTGGAGCGTGAGGATTGAGAAGGCTCAACTTGTTAAGCAAAAGATCAAACTATTGCTTCCCGAGAGCTTTAGTAAAGATGTCTGCCAACTGTGTTTTGGTAGGAACATAAGAAGGAGAAATGAGACCGTCAGAAATAGCATCACGAACAAAATGGCAATCCACCTCGATGTGCTTCATCCGCTCATGATAAACAGGATTCTTGGCAATGTGGAGAGCCGATTGACTGTCACAAAAGATATTAATAGCTTTGGGATGATGAACACCCAAGCTTAACAATAGACCCTTTAACCATTTAAGTTCACAAGTAAGAGCTGCCATGGAGCGGTATTCAGCCTCAGCAGATGAACGTGACACAGTCATTTGTTTCTTTGTTTTCCAAGAGATGGGAGAGTGGCCGAGAAAGACAAGCCATCCAGTAAGAGAACGACGGGTGATAGGGCATGCGGCCCAGTCCGAATCACACCATCCTTGGAGTGTGAGCTCGCTGTCAGCGCGAAGGAGAATACCTTGACCGGGAGTGCCTTTGAGATACCGAACGACACGTAAAGCCGCATCCCAATGTTCCGATCGCGGCCCCTTCATGAACTGAGACAGAATGTGAACAGAATAGGCCAAGTCCGGCCGAGTGACTGCCAGGTATATAAGGCGACCCACGAGTCGTTGATAACGTTCCAGATCATCCAAGGGAGCACCTGTAGCCAAACCAAGCTTGTGGTTTGGTTCAATAGGAAAACCAAAAGGCTTGGCGCCCAATAGGCCGCCTCAGAGACAATGTCTAAGGTGTACTTACGTTGGCACAAGAACAAACCCGAAGAGCTTCAGGCAACTTCAATGCCAAGGAAATATTTGAGTGGACCAAGATCTTTCATTTTGAAACAATCACATAAGTACTATTTGAAGGATTGTAAAGCAGCAGAATCGTTCCCGGCAATAATAAGACCGTCAACATACACAAGCACATTGATCTGAACCGTTCCTTTTGTGAACGTAAAAAGAGAGTAGTCAGAGTAAGACTGCAAGAAACCGTAGCTTTTCAATGAGGCCAGTAACTTGGCAAACCAACAACGAGGAGCCTGTTTAAGGCCATAAATAGATTTACGAAGACGACACACTGTGTTGGGATTCGGTGCTGCAAAGCCTGGAGGGAGTTTCATGTAGACCTCTTCCGCAAGATCACCATGTAGAAAAGCATTGTGAACATCCATCTGATGTAACTCCCAATTCTTTGAAGCAACAATAGCGAGAAAAGCCCAAACAATGAACATTTTGGCTACAGGGGCAAACGTTTCAGTATAATTGACACCTTTCTGATGATTGACAAGTACTACTTGTTGGGTTTCGTAGTCACATGCGCAGCGGAATATAAGCATTTAAAATTTTATGAAACCCAAAGCCCATAGATCCGTTCATATGATTAAGTCAAATACAACATAATGAATAGTAGAATACTAACCCTTGATGCCTTTGATTTTTGCAACCTTGAATTCGATAGAGGCTTGAAACCTTGATCATGAACATAGTAAGAGTCACGAACTTTGAAGATGATAAGTTTCACCCTCTAGCGGTATCCACACGCGAACGAATATCAAGAACACTTGATCTTGGTTGCTAGACCAAATTATGAAACACGTTTTCATAATTAAACATGAACTATATTGAATATTATTTGTGTATTATTTTGTTCTTCAATCTAGGATCTCTTAGAACAAAATAATTCTCTCAAAACTCTTTTGAAAAACTTACACAAACATTAGGTCTGAGTTATGGCCGAATTCTGATGTTTATACACAAGTAAGATCTATTCCAAATAGGAAACTTGTGTTAAAACCCGTCCAAAATTCGATTCCGAGTCAAATTAGGAATCTGCCCCCGACAGCACTGTGCGGCCGCCCAAACTAAGGTGTGCGGCCGCCCAAGTTCTTGTGCGGTCGCCCAGCCCATTTGGGCGGTCGCCCAAAGGCCCAGAAAAATCCAATTTTTCCAAATTTCCAATATAGTCCTTATTTAAGATTCGTTCTATTGTGTGTGACCCTCTAGGATTATACTAAGTTGGCAATGGGTTCAAACATGAAACCATAAGATATGATTAGGTTCTAGCAAACCGTCATACCTACCCAAATAGTATAACTAGATACAAGTTCGCATTCCTTTTAGAACATGTCATAATCCCTTTGTCCACAATGTCATTGAACACAAGTCATGGTCAACAAGTCAACTTGTATTGTTCAATACTTTCTCGATTCCGAATATGTTGATAATCCAAATGACATTGATCCAATCAATCCATTTGAGTTTGGCCAAACATTTCACCAACATCATTCCTTCGAGGGGCCCAAGCTTGACATCTCTCCAAAGAGGGACAAATCCATTTAGCTTATTATTCTTCCCTACGTGAATCCAATCATGCCAATCATACCATTTATAACTACTGTGTTAAGGCAGCGTTTGAATATGTCAAACATAATGTTCATCAAGTGGAAGACGATAATAACTTCATGTCTAAGGATTCAAATGACATAACTAATATGAGATTTATATATGACATCGACCATGACATAAATCTCATACCGCGGGTCATGTCCAGTACCTTGTTCCAAACAAGTACCTATAAATCTAACATGATCATCCCATGATCATTTAGCCTTTATACTAGTGCTTAACAAGCTCTAGGGACGGAGATTATTATAAGCAAACACGAGCCATAATAATAATCTTATTATCTCTTTATCATTATGAATAAAATGATAACTTATACAACGTTTAACAAACGTGCCTAGGGCACCAACACCAACACTACTAACCGAGATTTAAGTCGCTTAACAGCACCATCCAAGGTTCTAAAAAACGCTAGGCGGTCGCTAAGCGTCGTAGGGACGCCTAGCGCCTAGGCGGGGCCTAGGCGGGATTTAGGCGGAGCCGGGAATTCAGAAATAACTATAATATCTTAGACGGGACCTAAGCGTTTCATGAACGCCTAGCACCTAGGCGGGGCCTAGGCGGTCTAGACGGGGGTCTTTTAGAACACTGGCACCATCAGAATTATATTTAATCCTATAAACCCATTGGCTACCCAAAGCACGTTTTCCAGGAGGTAAAGACACCATAGTCCATGTGCCATTATCCTTCAAGGCACGGATTTCCTCTTGCATTGATTGTTTCCAGCCATCATGAGCCATGACCTCGCGGAAGGATCTTAGCTCTTTAGCCAAAGTAATAGCTGCACGAAAGTTACGATATTTCGCAGAAAAACTACGCAATTTATATAGTGAGCTATAGGATAGGGAGTACCTGAGGAACTGTTTGGAAGAGGAGAGACGGGGGATGAACTCAAGAGACTGTATGAGAAACATAATCACGAAGATGGACAGAGGGAGTTTTCTGCCACATACCCCTCCCTAGAGTGCTGGGCTCAGAAACGACAGAGGGTACAGAAGTCGATGTAGAGGGAGCTGGAGCAGGGTCTGGTGTGGGTGATGATGTGGCTATATCTGGGACTTCATTGTCAAGATCTTTTGGCAGAATAACAGGTGCTTCTGGTGGAAGAGCAGGATCATCATGAGAAGAAGCTGGAGTAATAATGGTCTGGTCAGAGAAATCAACATCTCCAAAAGCATCTTCATGAGCAAGAACATCAACCGAATCCGGGACGTGATGGACTGTATCGGGGTCACTGTATGGAAAAACATTCTCAAAGAATTTCACATCCCGGGAGACAAAAAAATTCTTGGTTTTAATATCAAACAGTTTCCACCCCTTTTTACCGAGAGGATATCCCACAAAAATACACTTACGACTTCGACTAGCAAATTTGTCACCTTTGGCTCGCTGATTATGAGCATAGCACATCGAACCAAAAACCCGAAGAGAATCATAGAAGGGCAACTTCCCAAACAGAATCTCATAGGGAGTTTTATTACCCAATAAGGGGGAAGGAGTTCTATTGATTAAATGGGCAGCAGTAAGAATTGCTTCGCCCCAAAAATAAATGGGAAGATGAGCTTGAAACCATAAGGCTCGAGCAATGTTCAAAATATGAAGATGTTTCCGTTCGACTCGCCTGTTTTGTTTAGGCATGCCAACGCAAGAGGTTTGAAATAGAATACCGGAGGAAAGAAAATAATCAAGCAAGCAGTTAAACTCGGTACCATTATCAGATTGAACAATTTTAATTTGTTGAGAAAACTGTCTTTCTACCATTGCAACAAAGGCCATAAACATACGAAAAACTTTTGTTTTATCAACTAATAAATAAATCCAAACAACACGAGAGTAATCATCCACCAAAGTTAAAAAATAGCGAGCACCACAAGAGGAAATGTGAGTGTAAGGACCCCACAAGTCACAATGTACCTTCTCCAAAATTCTAGTGGACTTATACTCACTAATAGGAAAACCATCTCTAGAATGTTTAGCACGAAAACAAACATCACATGATTGACTGAGACTACCAGACAGATGGCGGACTGGAGGAAGAAGCTTTACTACTCTTTTGAAAGGATGCCCCATACGGTTATGCCACAACTCAAGTGAAGAGGATGCTCCATTGACAGAAACGTGACATGCTGAAGGTGAGCCACCGAAATAGTAGAGTCCATCCTGCCTAACACCCGTTCCAATTAGATTCCTCGATTGGTCCTGTATAGCACACATAGAAGAATTAAATTGGAGAGTGCAGTGAATATCATCATAGAGTTGAGAAATAGAAAGCAGATTGCAACTTAAATTCGGTATATAAATAACATGATGAAGAGTAAGATTGTATGTCAAGCGAACAGAACCCTCTGTATGAGCGAACACAGAGGCGCCATTAGGAAGCCTGACTACACAAGTCTGTATGGAGTGAGAATCAAAAAGACAGGAAGCGTCCCCAGTCACATGATTTGAAGCCCCTGTATCTATGATCCACAAAGATGTGTCAAACGTACCATGAAGACGATTATCCGGGACACGAGTATTTTCAACGAGGCCAGCTAAGGCTTTCCATAGCTCAGCGGTAAATAAAGTGGAGGAGGCGGTTGAGGTTGCTCCAGCGGCTGCGGCACCAACATGAACATGACCACGGTCGGCTACAGTCACTGCGGCTGAACTGGTGCGAATGGATCCTTTACCGCGACCTTGCTGGGTTCGATTGCCACCACGGGAAGTAGATCTGTTGTTGTCTCCCCACCATTCCGGATAGCCGACAAGTTTAAAACAAGAAGTAATATCGTGACCACTTTTCTAACAGTGAGTACATGTAAGGTGAGATCTATCAAGTTTGTCGCGACCATAAGGACCACCAGTTTTAAGGGAAAAACCGACCACATCTGGAGGGTCATCAAGAATGGGTTTAGCAAGACGAACTCGTTTAGATCGAGAGTGGGCAAGGGATCCCGAGACAGTAGATTTATGCGAAGAGAGGCATAGTACTCAGAGTTTAAACCCATGAGAAATTCATGAAGTTTACCGGTAGCTCTACGTGCCGCGTGTTGTTGTCCGGCCGTGCAGTTGTCGCAGCAAGAGCATTCAATAAGAGGTTCATGATTGTGAATTGCTTCCCATAGACCAGTTAACTTACCGAAATATGTGGCCACGTGCATGGTTTTGGTTTGCTCACAACGAGCAATCGACGTCTTCAGATGTTGAATATGGGTAGAGAGGGGGGGGGGTGAATAGCCTATTTAAAATTTCAACCCTTTTTCAAAATTCAACCAAGTACTTACTCAATGAATTTTGTGGTCAATGAAAACCACTAGTTCAAGAGTAATATGCACAGCGAAAGTTTTCAATGAAACAAGTTAGAGTTGTTTTTGAATGAAATAGTGCGGTAGGTTAGATTGCGGTAGGTTAGAATGTGGTAGGTTGAGAGATTGGAAGTTATTGTCTTAGAAGTTTTGGCAAATGATAAGTTAGTCAGATTTTAGCTTAGGCAATATGGAGAACATACAAACACAATTCTCAATAGTTTGAATATCTAAAAAGATCAAAACACTAAACGACAAACAAAATTAATATGAATAATGAAGAACAACATGAATAATAAGAATAAGACTTGAAAGTAAAGTGCAGAAAATAAAGTAGTAAGTAAATGACATAAAGATTGGAAAGGTTCGATCTGTTAAAATATCTACGTCCTTTACTAAGATGGCCAGTCTTGAATTTTGAATGAGGTATATATTGATTCACTTGAGTATAGATTACAGAGATGAAGTATTGAATCAACACCTATTTTCTATGAAGAACAATCCTAGACTTAGACCAGTGTATCCCTAATGATTCAATCTATGTGATTGATCAATCGGGGTGAGTGTGTGTAAGAATCAAAAGCTCTTTGGAATCTATATGATTTTAGAGACTAATGAATCTTGTGTGTTACAAGACTTGAGATTTGCTGGGCTTGAAGGTTGCTGGAGATCTTTGAAGATTTGAAGGTGAACGCTTGAAGATTCAAACGATTCTGGAAATCTTGAGTATGATCTTCAATCACCAAGAATTTCAACATCCATTTCTCTCTTTGAATCTCAGCAATGTTCAATGAAGAACTCAAGGACTATTTATAGCCTTGAAGAAGAAACTAGCCGTTTGAATTCTTGGAGGATAAGTTTGGAGGACAATGAGCTGTTGATTTCTGATTGGAGCTCAGTCTGAGTTGTCCTTTTGTTGCAGAGTAGTGGTGGTCCAACTGTACTGATGTAGTCGTTGGATGACAGTTGTATTCAAATTCAAAATTTGAATTTTGCAACGTTCTAAACTAACCATAGTTTTAGACACTAGTGTGACAATGGTAAAGTTTGAACCAAACTTGATTTTCTTAAACTATAGCCATATGCGACAGGCTTGATCCACGCGGTAGCTTTGAGCATGCGGCAGGCTTGATAGCATGTGTCAAGCTAAGTTGCGCGGTAGGCTGGGCTACGCAGCAAGCACATTATGCGGTAGACAGGGCATTAACCACATTTCTCCAGACTTAGAAAAAATTGAGGGACCTAATCTACTAAGCTTATCAAACTAAAAAGTGGACTATTCTAAATGAAGTACACGTACTTCTACATTATGTCCTAAAGTCCACAAAGAGTAAAATTAGGTTATGGGATCAATCAAATTTAAGGTAATATGAGTGGTTTATAATAAGCGTACCCAACAGATAGTATTCATGATCCATGAAACCAAGATGGCATGGATAGTATGCCCATCGGATTCGTTGCAAGGAGGAACGACGCGTGGAATGGATCCATCCAAAAAACCGAATTTGCGTCGAGATTCGAGGGCAGTCTGTATATCACCAGCCCAATCGTCATAATTGTCACCACGGAAGCGAGTAGGAGTAATGAAATCACCGGGCCGATCTTGAGGACCAAGATAGAAGGGAGAGTTGTATTCTATTTTTTTGGAGGAGGAGGCGGTGGTATAGCTCCACCGCTGCCTGCATTATCGCCGGACATTGTTTAGGGCTTGTGTATGGTCAAGCCTGATACCATGTAGGAACTTAATTTAGGGTTGAAAACATCTTGTGTTGTTCTTCTCACCTCTGGATGCTATATATTGTGTACAAGAGTTCAAGTAAAAGGAAAAACTTGGAGAGTAAGGAAAAACAATCCTACTCAAAATAAAACTCTAACCTAAAATAAATCATCTATCAATATAGAGAAAGACTCGGGGACTTCCAAAAGATGCGCATATCTTCACAAAGCTGCGCATATCTTCACAATTTGTCTATATTTCCTTGAAATTATTTTATATATACTTTTTATTTTAGTATATGGATATTTTTATGACAATTTTATGGGAAGGAAGGATGTATTCTGTTTGGTAATTGAATTCCAATATCTAAATAGGAATTAGGTTACCCCACATAATTTTAGTGCTTACCTTATAGCATCACAAGTGCACCTTAGGACGTGAAAATAGGCAGAAAGTGAACTTAGTAACTATTTTCCTAAGTATTTAAGCAGGACGTAGCCAGGATTTGAACTGGGGGTTAAGATATAACAAATAAAGGAAAAAAAATCAAATGAAGTAATGCTATTTTATAGTCATGTTTGAGAGTCATGTACAGGGCTTTTTTTTTTTTTTTTCAAGGAAAGTATTAGAAACTGAAATGTACTTGAGTTTTTATTGCCTACGGTCATTCTCAATTAGATTCGGCATCATGGGATTGTTACATTTTTTTTTGCCTTTATATTTGAAAGGCAAAACTATAGTTTTAAATAACTAGAGGGTTAAACTATTTGTTTTAAAGTTCTAAACTTGAAGTTTATATGTGCGATTTCCACAAAGTTTAGGAGAGTCGATTGACACCCTCCCCCCCTTTTTTTCAGTTTCACCCCTTTAGCCCCAATCATTGCCTTAGTCATAGAATATGATAGGATTTAATTTTAACAATAAATCTATATATTTATAGCAATTTTAATTAAAAAAATTAACTTATTACTAATAGTGAAAATCTGCTAAAAACGTGTTTTACGTTAAGCTTAGCGTAAAACGTGTTTTTAAGTTGGCGCAGTGGCATTTTTGTAATTAACGGGAATTTGTTTAGCGCTGATCGTAAGTGCCAGTGGTAGTGTAAAAAAGTGCCAGCACATGTACACTGACACTTATTGACACTACCACTGGCAGTTTTTAATAAGTGCAAGTATCAATATTAAAAAGTGCCGGTGTTATGACTGGCAATTATTAACACTACCACTGGCACTTTTAATAAGAGCCAGTATCAATGTAAAAAAGTGCTATTGTACTTACTAGCAATTTTTAACATTATCACTGGCACTTAAGAAAAGTACAAGCTTCATGTTTATAAACGCCAGTATGAAATCACTGGCTTTTTGTAATATTAACACTGGGCATTTACTATGGTTGCCAGAATTTACGAAAATGCCACCACTTGTTTCGAATAATAATGCCCAGCGTCTTTGAAAAACACATTTTTCCTTAGCTTAAGGCAAACACGTTTTTCACAAGACTCACTCTTACTAAAATTGCTATAATAATGTAAATTCATACGTAATCATGTTGTGCTATATGGCCCAAAATGCCTAGAGTAGCAAAAAGAATTTGGAAGACAACATTAAAAAAAAAAAAAAAAAAAAGAAAAGGAAACGAATGGAAGAAGAAGAAAAAACGATCGAGGTAAAGTCTTGTAAAATGAAATGATCAATCTTACTTAGTGTGGGGATTTGATGTTTTTTAAGTGTTTGTTAATTCACTTCCACAAATCTCATTTTATTTTTTAGTTTGGGGTCTCAGATACCTTTATGAAAATTTATAAACCTAAACCAATGAGAACTTGACAAACATCTACTGAGAACACGTAGCAATATCATTAATCCAACTGAAAAGACCCAACTAAAAAGTTACCTTAGAATCTTCAAATAGTATAAAATAAAGGCATAAGCTCTCTCCAAGATTTCTTTTAAGTTGCTTCCTTCTCACTATTTTCTTATCAAATAAAGCATATTAAAAACACTGTTTCATAAAAACTACTCCACCCGTCTCATTTAATGTACTCAGATTTGATTTTTATGGTCAACACAACACAAGTAAACTTTGATCAAATATTAATATCATTCTAATCATTGTAACGAACTTATAAAAAGTGATCTTGTTAAATCACGTAGTGATATATCAAGGAAAAGGCTACACTTACACCAAGTGTATATATACACCACAAATAAAATAATGCCAAGTGTGTGTGTTGATGGCATTTTCTGTAATTATTTCAAGGAATGATGATAAATCTATAACCAGATAGTGTATGTGTCACACATATGTTGGTGGTGTATATACACCAAGTGTAAATGTATCATCTTCCGATATATCAATAACACTTTTTAAATTTTAATTAGGATGATTGTATTGGTATTAATATTTGGTCAAATTTCATAACTATTGACAATCAAAAAGTGACCAAATAATATGAGACTGAGGGAGCATTATATATTTATTTTAATCAGATTCAAAATAAATATTTATTTTCTTAATTAAATTTTACTCTTTTTGTCCTAGAATATTTTTTTTTTTTTTTTTTTTTTTACGTTAGGACGAATGAAATATGAAAAATAAATTTAAGTTAATTTAATTATCTTACTAAAATTACAAAACATGTAATTAATACACATTATAAATATTATCGATAAAAAAATTTAAATTTACAGTAATATAATTAAATTAACTTAAAATTATTGCTCAAAATTCCTTCGTATTAACGTAAAAAAAAGCGACATTTATTCCGAGACATAAGGAGTAATTAACAGAACAACTTATTAGGATGAGGGGAGGAAGTAGATCCGGAGGAATGTGCCACAAAGGGTTGTGTGACTTGAGAAGTCGGCTTGATGTTCTGCCGAGGCGGGCAAGATGGAGAGTTTGTTGGATCATAGTTGTGGGCTCTCTAGACCATTTGAGGCCGAGGGGTGGTGGTGTTAAGATGTGGCAGTAGTTAGTTGTGGATTCGAATGGAATGGTGTTAGCCGAGTGGTAAAGTGTGGGATCCGGTCGGGTGAGGGAGGGGGTCCGGCCGGATCTGGTAAACTGTGGGATTGGGTTAGGTCGGGTGAGGGTGGGATCCGGTCGGGTGAGGGAGGGGATCCAGCCGGATCATCTTGTGTGGTGGTGGAAATATTTATTGAAGGTGAGTGGGTTTCCAGGCAGAGGTTGCCGGACGAGGGTGGTTGTGGTGGGGGAATTTTTTGTGTGGTGGAGGGAGAGAGTATGGCGGCTAGGGTTGGCCTTAAGAGGTGGCTGGTTTGGCAATGGGGTGTTTGCCGGGGTGGGAGAGATGGAGGAGGGGTTGAGAATATGCAGCGTGGGGTTGTGCCACATAAGGTTCAGCGACTTGAGAAGCCGGCTTGAGGTACTGCCGAGGCGGGCAAGGTGGGGAGTTTGGGGAGGTTAGCCGAAGGTACTATTTGGTGGTGGGTTTCCATGGTGGGGCAGAGACGAGTGGTGAGTTATGAGGCAGCAAGGGTTATGAAGTAGCTAGGGTTTGCCTCTTGGTTTTCGGCCATTAAGGAGGTTGAGCCGAGTGGTGGTGGTTGTATGGTGGAGCGGAGGTCAGAGGTAAGGTTATGTTTTAGGTGAGGCGAGAAGGATTTGCCTCTAGGGTTTTGACAAAGAGGGGTTTTGTCGTTAACAGTGAAAAAATAAAAAAGGCAAATTTCTGTATGCATTATTGTTTTAGCGCAACAATTTTGAAAGTGCGATTCCCGCTTTGTTTGTGGTACGATCGGGGTGATTTTTTCGCCTGGGTTTTGCTAAGAGATAGGGCTTCTATCCTGTCGATTTGGATTTCCAGGTCTCTCGACAGGTGATTTTTTTGGGTTAATCTGCTGCAGTTTCTGATTATATTGTAGGATTTTTTTACGTGATGGTTTTGGCAAGGATTTGAGATGTTTGGAGAATGGGGTGGCTTGTATGGTTTTAACGGAAGGTTGTGGCTAGAATGTAAATGGTTGGAAGCTGTAATAAGAGAGGGTTTTATTATAGAAAGGGTCTCGGAATAGAAGGTGTTAGGTTTTGATGGTTGGTGTTTAATACGAGAGGGTTTCGGCTATGAGGATTTTGCTGAGTGTGATGTTTGAAGATGGAGGAGGATGGGGTTTTAATGGTGGGTGCCGGCTAAATGTGTGTTGGTGTTGGAAAAGATGAGGGTGGGGTTTTGAAGGTGGTGGAGGTGGGTGTGTGGTGGAGATAGGGTGGGTGGCTGGTGGGTTTTACCGTTAGAGAGGTGGTGTTGGTTGGTGTTTGAGAGGGGAGAGTTTTGGCGAGGAGGGTGGTTTGCAGAGGTTGGTGGTGTGGCTAGAGTTTTGCCACACGGGGTTTTGATGAGAATAAAGAGATGGTTGTATTGTTAGAGAAGAAGAGGTTTTCGGCCATAGGTGGGTTGCCGAGAGGGTTTTCTTACAGTGTTGTGGTTTTGTAGGTGGGTGGCGAAAGCTAGTGGGGTGGGGTGGGGCGGCTAGGGTTTCGCTGCTAGGGTTTCGCCGCTAGGGTTTTGGTGGAGAAGTCCCATATGGATCTTTATTGTTCTGATACCTTATTAGGATTTAGGAGATTTAGACAAAGTCAAACATACATGGTAGATAGAAGAAGTAATATGAATGACTCAATTATATTATGATACATGATAAGTTAGTCAGATTTTAGCTTAGGCAATATGGAGAACATACAAACACAATTCTTAATAGTTTGAATATATGAAAAGATCAAAACACTAAACGACAAACAAAATTAATATGAACAATGAAGAACAACATGAACAATAAGAACAAGACTTGAAAGTAAACTGCAGAAAATAAAGTAGTAAGTAAATGACACAAAGATTTGGAAATGTTCGATCTGTTAAAAGATCTACGTCATTTACCAAGATGGCCAGTCTTGGATTTTGAATGAGGTATATATTGATTCACTTGAGTACAGATTACAGAGATGAAGTATTGAATCAACACCTATTTTCTATGAAGAACAATCCTAGACTTAGACCAGTGTATCCCTAATGATTCAATCTATGTGATTGATCAATTGAGGTGAGTGTGTGTGTAAGAATCAAAAGCTCTTTGGAATATATATGATTTTAGAGCCTAATGAATCTTGTGTGTTATAAGGCTTGAGATTTGCTGGGCTTGAAGGTTGGAGATCTTTGAAGATTTGAAGGTGAACGCTTAAAGATTCAAATGATTCTGGAAATCTTGAGTATGATCTTCAATCACCAAGAATTTCAACAACAATTTATCTCTTTGAATCTCATCAATGTTCAATGAAGAACTCAAGGACTATTTATAGCCTTGAAGAAGAAACTAGCCGTTTGAATTCTTGGGGGATAAGTTTGGAGGACAATGAGCTGTTGAATTCTGATTGGAGCTCAGCCTGAGTTATCCTTTTATTGCAGAGTAGTGGTGGTCCAACTGTACTGATGTAGTCATTGGATGGCAGTTGTATTCAAATTTGAAATTTGAATTTTGCAACGTTCTAAACTAACCATAGTATTGGACGCTAGTGTGACCATGGTTAAGTTTGAACCAAACTTGATTTTCTTCAACTATAGACATATGCGGCAGGCTTGATCCACGCGGTAGATTTGAGCATGCGGTAGGCTTGATAGCATGTGTCAAGCTAAGTCGCGCGGTAGGCTGGGCTACGCAGCAAGCACATTATGCGGTAGACAGGGCCTTGACCACATTTCTCCAGAATTAGAAAAAATTGAGGGACCTAATCCACTAAGCCTATCAAACTAAAAAGTGGACTATTCTAAATGAAGTACACGTACTTCTTACAATATATCCTAAAGTCCACAAAGGGTAAAATTAGGTTATGGGATCAATTAAATTTAAGGTAATAGGAGTGGTTTATAATAAGCATACCCAACAATCTCCCCCTATTTGGTTTAGACCATTACCTATTATAACAAAGACTGATTCATTGTACTTGGTAAAAAACATGTTTTCAGAAATATCATTTTATTAATATCATGTCCCAAGTCAATGCACACTCTATGCCAATGTCATAGATTTCTATCATCCTAAGAAGAGAAAAAAATTACTAAACCTAGAAGATAGAAATAAGATTTGAGGCATTTCAAGGGAGATAAACAAAGTAAGACAGAAGTGCATCAAACACAAACAATCAACGATACTCCAAAGGATAATCATTAAAGCTTAGGAGTGCGAAACAAAAAAAAATTGTTTTAACTTACAGACTAAATAAAAACAAAAAATTGTTTTAACATCAACACAAATTGTTCAAATGACCACACACGGTCATATCAAATGCGGTATAATAGTCAGATGCGGTCAATGTCAATGAAATTGTTGTTAAGAGGGATTGCGGTAAGAGGAAAGCGGTAGGAAGGTAAATTCAATCATGGAATCATGATTGGGACAGAGACTCCGTCTTCTTCCTCTTCATCACTTGAGCATTTACATTGCCGTGCCCTTCTTGATTTCGTGCACGGTTAAGCATATTCATCACAGTGTTTACCCTATTTGACAAGAGATCAATTCTTGTGGATTGACTCTCAATTCTAGTGTTCTGAATCTTAATGCGGTTTGTTTGAACTTGTATGGCTGCGGTCATTGCGTTGATCCTTGGCACGAACTTGTCTGCAACTTCCATCAATGCGGCATTGGTGTGAGTAAGAATATGTTCTTTGATGGAACTTCACCTTTCCAAGCTCCTCCTTAACTTAAAGCTTGTCTTGGTTCATAGCTCTTGATAGTTCTTTGCCAGCCCCTTCTACTCCTTTGAGTAAACTGTTGCTGATAGAGTCAGTTTGTAAACGCAATGCTTCTTTCAATTCAGCGAAGGTGAGGGGTGCGGTAGAGCTTGAGGGTGCGGCAGATCTTGAGCTTGTATTACCTGCCAGAGTATCTCTGATAGCCTTTGTTATATACTCACTCTCCCCCTTAATGGTTGAAATCAACTCAGAGGGAAGTGCGGTAACGTCACGGCACAGAGAGGCTTGCTCAGACTTGACTTAATAAGTTCTTCACGAAGAGACACCATACTAGATACCATGGCAGAAAATTATGACTGAGTGTCAGCCTGCATTTGAGTGAGAAGTTTAACTGTGTTAAGGAGTTCATCAGTGGAGTGCACGGTAGGCTCAGGTGGTGCGGCAGGAGCAGTGATTGCGGCAGGGGCACTGACTGTGGCAGAAGGTGGGATAGATTCCTCAGCAATCTTTTCAACTGAAGCATCGGCAGGAATGTCATCATCTTTGTCTTCAACAGTGACAAAAGTATCAAACTTTCCATTCACAGTCTCATCCTCTTCTTTAGCATCCTCAACACTCATAGCTTTGTCACTAGCGGGCTTGTCACTTGCGGTAGAACTTGCCTTCTCTTCTTCATCAAAGCTTTCATCAATTAAAACTTTATCAATGGGATTTTCGTAAACTGTGGCAACCACATCGTCTTCTGAACTTTCCTCATCCTCAGCTTGTTCAACATCATCAGTTTTTTGCAATCCTCCTCCACGGCAATACCTTCGCTAGCTTCCTCAGATTGAGAAATATCTTCCATGTCTTCTGGTCTGGCATCCAGAACAAATTTCTTTGAGAGTTTTGGAAGGGATATGACAATGTCTTCATCTGAGGCAAAAACAGGTGAATGGACCTCAGGAGACGGTTGTTTAATGACCTTTGCCTTTTTAGAAATTTAACAGGAATATGAGTGTGAGAGCGTTTCTTAATGGGCTTCTGAACTGGTTTCTCCCCCTGACTTGATATAGATTTGAGTGGAAGGGAAGGTTTAGATTTGGAGGCAGAGGATACGGTAGGTTTAGAGGGAATGGAGGATTTGGATGGTGCGGTATAGAGAGACTTGGATTGTTTGGGTTTTGGTTGAAGTTCAGGAGATGGAGTGGGAGATTTGGGAGGTGCGGTCGGGATCGATTTAGGTTTGGTTGAGGGTTTTGATTTGGATACGGTAGGGGAAGCAGGTACAGTAGGAGCTTTTGGTGCGGCAATCTTGATTCCTTCAGTAGGTTTGGATTTCTTCACATCCTTGTCAACAGGCACAACTTTTTATTTGCCTTTGACAGAAATAGGAGTGGAGAGAGTTACAACATTTTTACCCTTAGCTCGATCCTTGAGTGCGGCAGCCTTCAACCTCTCTTGCTTAAATGCGGCAGCCTCTTCATCAGAAATTATCATATCACCCAAATTGGCTAGACCGCGCTTTGTATACTTGGGTGGTACATACTCCTCAATAGGATCTCGGAGGAGGTATGACCTATACATATCATATCCGAAGTTGTTGCGGTAGTTGGTCCTCATGGACTCACGGCAGAAGTCCTTTGATGTAGGAATCACAACCTTGTAGTTCTTGTTCTTCTCAAATTGTTCCTTGATTTTAAGTGTGTGGCTCATCAGGTAAGAGATTAACCTGCTGTTGGTGCGGTATTTAGTTTCTCCTTCTTCTTCCGCATTTTTGTATGAATGAATGTTGGCCACCAAGATATCGTACATGAATTGTCCCCAGTCTAATCCTTTGCCAAGGTAAATAGCCGCACAAACCATCCACTGAGTGTTGTTAAAGTTGGCATGGTTTCCAGTTTTGCACAATAGTGCATAATCAACTAAGTGCCCAATGTGGTACATAATCTCACCAACATCTTTTCTTTGAATTTTTGAAATGTCAGTTGTCTTGGCTAGCTTCTTTGTGATACTGAGAAACTCCTCCTAAGAAAAAGATTTAGGGCCACTTCTATCCATTTTGATGCCCAAGGCATGGGCCAGATCACTCGCGTCAAAAGACATCGGAATCCCCATGACTGATGCTTTGATGAATTTGGGATGAGAATCAGGGTCCTCATTACTTTCCATCTCTACCGCAGTACTAAAGAACTCATCCACAAAAGCTGGTAAGTGAAAATCTTTCTGAAGAGTGAACAATGGAAGAATCCCAGACTTGTTCAACCGTGCGAGGATGTTGCGGCCAATGGCATCTAGTTTACGATCCTCTAGATGTAACACAATTCCAGGGAGGAAATGGTTCAAGTCCATAACTACGATTTGTGAAGTGGATTGTGAAGGGATAAAGCTTGGTTGTTCATCTTCACCAGATTCAGCGGATTTGGATGATTTCTTGCTTTGGGTTTTGGAAGACATTATATAGAAACGAAAATGAAAAAGAGAGAGAGAGAAGGCGGTTTAAGATAGAAGTTTGTAGAGAGAGAAGGTTTTGCTTTTCTGAAAAGTATGAAGTGCAGAGTGGTGGAGAAGGAGTTGGTGGAACGATTTGTAGGGATTGCAGAGTTCAGATGATGGGAAGTGGGGGGTTAACTCTGCAAAAGGTCAGAATTAACCTAGGTTGTCCAGTCTCATTAAATGCAAGGAGTCCTTTTGTCTTATCAAGACACCCAATGACGGCTCATGATGATTTAAGGAATAAAAATTAAATGCTAAAATTTAATGTACCCAAAAGATTTGAATTAAATGAAAAGAGAGGGAAAAATGGAAATTACCTAGATACCCTTGAGATAGGTGAGTCACAATGTCCTAAAAATCTCTAAGTTAAGAAAACTTACCTGGGGTCCTTAGCATGCGATAGATGAATGTAAGAAAATTGCGGTAGGCTTATTTAAAAGCCTAGAAAAGTAAAGATTATTCTGTCGATGCAATAATCTGCGGTAGATAGTCATTTGGTAGCATAGGGTGATGCGGCCAGTTGAGATTGCGGTCACTTGTGGATTAATGTGACCGTGACTTTTACTTGACCGTGAGTAGATCTACCGTGTGTACCTACTTGATATTGAAGTTATTTAAAACACAAACATTAGTACATAAAAGCATATGGACAAGTTGAGTTAGAGTTCAAGCATACCCATCTCTCCTCTTAAATACCTACATCTCTTGGAATCAAGAGTCTTGGTGAGAATATCTGCAATTTGATTGTCAGTACTCACATACTCTAGATGGATATTACCTTTTTCCACATGATCCTTGCGAAAGTGGTATTTGATATCAATGTGTTTGGTCTTTGAATGCATGACAAGATTGTTAGAGACAACAATGGTAGATGTATTGTCATAATATATTGGACAATTTTCTTCTTTGATTCCATAATCAACCAATTGTTGCTTCATACATAGCACTTGGCAACAACAGCTTCCAGCAGCTATATATTCAGCTTCTGTGGTAGATACAGAGACTGAGGCTTGTTTCTTGCTTGCCCATGAAACTAGTCGATTTCTAAGAAAATGACAAGTTCTACGTATGCTTTTCCTGTCAATGGTACATGCTGCATAGTCTGCATCTGAGTAACCTATAAGATCAAAATTTGAATATTTGGAGTACCAAAGTCTAAGGTTAATAGTCCCAGATAGATATCGAATAATACATTTTACAGCAATAAGGTGTGCTTCTCTAGGATCAGCTTGATAATGAGCACAAACACAAACACAAACACTAAACATGATATCTGGCCTACTAGCAGTTAAGTAAAGAAGATAGCCAATCATACCTCTGTACAAGGTTTGATCAACCTTATTACCTTTCAAGTCTTTATCTAGATTGTTACCAATAGCCATAGGAGTGTCATATGCCTTTGAATTTTCAAGTCCAAATTTCTTGATGAGATCTTTTGTGTATTTTGCTTGGTTGAGGAAGATGCCTTCAGCACATTGTTTGATTTAAATTCCAAGGAAGAATTTTAATTCTCCCATCATGCTCATCTCAAATTTTCTTTTCATGAGCTTCTCAAAACGTTTGCACAATAATTCATTTGTAGAACCAAAAATAATATCATCTACATATATTTGAACAAGTAACGTATGATAATGATATTTAGAAATGAATAAAGTTGTGTCAATTTTACCACGCTTGAATCCTTTTTCTAGTAGAAATTTAGATAGAGTTTCATACCATGCTCGTGGAGCTTGTTTGAGTCCATATAAAGCTTTGCAGAGTTTGTAGACATGATTTAGAAATTTGTGATCTTCAAATCTGGGTGGTTGAGCAACAAAGACTGTTTCTTGAAGTTCATCGTTGAGAAATGCACTCTTCACATCCATTTGATATAGCCTAAATCTTTTGTAAGAGGCATAGGCTAAGAATATCCTTATAGCTTCAAGTCTTGCAACGGGGGTAAATGTTTCATCATAATCAATGCCTTCTTCTTATCTATATCCTTGTGCAACTAACCTAGCTTTGTTTCTTGTGATGCTTCCATTCTCATCCATCTTGTTTCTGAACACCCACTTTGTACCAATCACTCCTTGATCTTTTGGTATTGGAACTAAGGTCCAGACTTTACATCTTTCAAATTGGTTGAGTTCTTCTTCCATAGCAATGACCCAACTTGAATCTTGGAGTGCTTCATAAACTTTCTTAGGTTCAATTTGAGATATGAATGCGGTAAGTGCATCATAGTTTGATCTTCTTGTTCGAACACCAGAATGTAAATCACCAATGATATTCTGAATTGAGTGATCTCTGACCTCATGAACTTCTTGGGGTATGTCTGGTTGAGTCGATGATTGTTGGAGATCTTTTAGTGGTACATAATTTGTGCCATCCCAATCATAAGTAATTTGAGGGTTTGGTTCTTCAACATTGATGGGTGTTTCAACATCTCCATTTGAATTTGCAGCAGATATGGTAGCTTCTGGTGCTTCATGTGTGGTAGATGGAGGTGCTGTTGAGGTAGATGGATTTCCTTGAGTTGATTGATTTTGTGGTCGAGTTGTACCTGTCTCATTAAGCTCAACAAAATCATCAGCAACATTTGGAGCCAAATGTGGCTCAAGGAGAGAATGTTCATCAAATGTAACATGGACAAATTCAACTATCTTAAGAGTGGTTTTATTAAATACATGAAAATATTTTTGAGTGTTTAGCATACCTAATAAATATACCTTCATCGACCTTAGGAGAAAATTTACCTCTATGTTCTTTACCATTGTAGAGTATGAAGCATTTGCATCCAAATATCTTAAAGTATACTATGTTGGGGGTTCTTCCTCTCCAAAGTTCATAAGGAGTTTTGTTGTAGGTCTTGTTTATGAGGGATCCGTTTTGAGTGAAGCACGCTGTGTTGATGGCTCCAGCCCAAAAATATTGTGCTAGCTTTGCTTCAGCAATCATTGTCTTTCCAGCCTCTATCAACGTTCTGTTCTTCCTTTCTACAACACCATTTTGTTGAGGAACTCTAGCAGCAGAGAAGTTGTGGTTAATACCATGATCATCACAGTATTGAGAAACACCGTTGTTCTTGAATTCTGTTCCATTGTCGGATCGAAAACTAATGATATTATCTTATTTTTGAGTTTGGAGCTGTCTAAAGAGTGCGGTCAAAATGTCATAGCAATCATCCTTTGAGATCATCATTTAACCCACGTATATCTTGAATAATCGTCTACTACAACTAAGGTATATCTATTTCCTCCAATACTTGCGGTAGTGACAGGTCGAAACAAATCCATGTGAAGTAGGTGCAAACATCTTGAAGTTGAAGGTGTGGTCTTGCTGGAGAAAGACACTTTTGGTTGTTTGCCTAGTTGACATGCTGTGCACTTTTCGCGTGGTGATCAGCTACTTTGGGTAGACCACGAACTATATTTTCTCTACCAATCTTGGAGATACTTGAAGTTCAAGTGACTTAGTCTTTTATGCCACAGCCAACTATTTTCACTAACATTCTTTGCTACAAAACAGAGATTAGAAGAAATAAAAGATGAATTGAAATCAACAACATAAACATTTTTCTTACGAATCCCTTTGAGCAAAGTGACACCAGATGTGCCATCTTTGATTAGGCAGAAATTTGAAGTGAAGTGGCATTGCAATCCTTTGTCGCAGAACTGAGATATTGAGAGAAGATTGTGTTGAAGTCCATTGACTAGAGAGACTTCTTAGATGGTGATTTTTCCTTTTTGGATGACTCCATATCCTACGGTCTTTCCATTGTTATTGTCTCAAAAGTTACTGATGGACCTTTCTCTTCACGGACATCTTCTAATAAGTTGATATCTCCGGTCATGTGCCTTGAACAGCCACTATCGAGATACCATAAACTTGATTTTTCCTTGGAATGTCTAGCCATTAAGCAGAGGAGCTACAAAATAGACATTTAAGAACAAGGTCCCTTTTTATTCTTTTGGGTCTAAAGGGTTATCAACTTTTAACAATCCACACCTGTCTCACTGAAGGAGAGTTATGCCTTATAGGATTGGGTGTGAATCTCAAAAGACATTCAGCAGCCTTGTGACCATAACCATCACACACAGAACAATGGTGGAAGCCACCCAACTGAGGGTTAACAAACTTCGTTGAAGTCTTGAGCACAACATCATTAACTGGTATGGAAGATCGCTCCTGAACAAAGTTCAATTTCTTGAACTTGACCGCATGACTCTTGTTTGCGGTCGACATGCCTTTAAAGGATACTTGACCGTGAATTGAGGTAGAAGCGCGGTCGGGTTCAAGTATCTTTTTGGAGCCTTCCTCTAAGGTAGGATCTTCCATGGCTTTTCCTTTCAACTTCAAAGCCTTGCTAGTTTATTTCTTAGGGTAGACATAATGGAACTCTAGTTTCTTCTTTGGTTCTTGTCCTTTACCCTTAGATACTTGATGTTTAGCCTTCGACCCTTCCAAAGTTTGCTGGGTAAATTTCTCATCTCTTTCACAACAAGATGCACATTTAACGTTGTCACTAGTTTGAAATCCTAAGCCTTCCTTATCACCACTAGACTTTTGGGATTCTAAGATTTGATCCATAGGGACACGAGAATTGGTCCACTCATTAGTGATCCTTTTGAGGTCATTTATATCAGTAACCAATTCTTCGTTCTTAACTTTAAATATAGCATTTTGTTCTTCCAAGAAACGGTTTCGATCAGTAAGAGGAGTCATGCTCTTGATCTGCTCCTTAAGGAGGGTGAGTTCAGATCTTAGTAGAGTTTTCTCCGTCTTAAGCTGGGAAATTTCTTCAGTTGAAAGTGCTAAAGCTTCTTTCATGCCAGAAAACTTACTAATTACATGTTCATCTTTCATGAACATCTTCTCTTGTTCATCAGGGGAAATGTCAAACTTGACTTGAGGAGTGGTAGATTGAGCTTCCTTCACTTTGGGATTTAGTAGAGCCATCTTTGCTGCACTCACATTACATCTTGAAAATAGAAGACCACCATTCTTTTGAATTGGAGTTAGGAATCCTTTATCAGCAAGTTCATCAGCCGTATAGCTCTTCCGTTTAGGTATTTCATTTTGCGAGAAATGATTTTCATGATCATCCTCATCATCGGAATGAACGACTAAACAAATGTGACCTTCTTCAGAATCCTCATCGCTTTCATTAGAATCTGACTCTATCCAGGTAGCTAACTCTTTTGCGGTAGAGTCTTCTTCAGCAACCATTCCCTTTTCCTTTGAATACCTTGGAGTAAAGTTGTTTTTCTTCTTCATGTACTCATATTTAGGAATTGGGCATTCTGATGCGAAATGACCTGGTTTCCTGCAATTAAAACAAACAAGATCTTATTTCTTCTTAGAAAAGTTGAAGTTCTCTTTATTCCTTGAGGAGCTGCTTCTTGAAAACCTTCCTGGAGCCTTGCTTGATGATCCGGGTCTTGCTGACTTTCTGAACTTTTGAAATCTTTTCACGAACATAGCAAAATCATCATCGTCCATATCAAGTAACTCTGATGTGGATATTTTTGGATCTTCTTCCTCAATCATTTCTTCCTTTTGAGCGACCAACAATAAGACTTTTACTTTACCTTCCGTTTCTTCAATGTTGTGGAGCTTGATGTCAAAGAATTTAAGGTTTGCATAGAGGCTTCTGAGTGACATATCATCTAGGAGCTTGGTATCTTCAATAGTGTTTCCTTTGTGAAGATATTGAGAACCAAGGGTGGATAGAAAATTTACATTAATCTCTTTCTTTGTAAGCTTCTTTCCAAGTGCGGTGTAAGTACTCACGATTTCACAATAGCGATCATAAGTGGCTCTGAGTGATTCACCGGGGATCTTAGCAAAGTTGTTGAATCTTCTTTGAATTGCAAATCTTTTGCTTTCTTTGCAAGCTTGATCTCCTTCTATGTAATCTTCAATTGCATCCAAAAGATCTTTAGCGGTTTCACATTCCATGATTTGTCGACGCTGAGACGTACTCAAAGTACTCAAGAGTATAATTTTTTGCTTTCACATCCATTCCTACTAATCTCTTTTCTTCATCCGTCCATTCAGCTCTTGGTTTCTTAATTGAAGGTGTGGCACCATTGGTTTCAGGGTCTGGATTTGATTTCATGGGAAAGTATGGTCCAATGGTAAGACAATCACCAAGTTGCTCGTCCATAGAGTAGAAATGAGTTAGAATGCTGTGTTTCCATACGTCAAAGTTGTCTTCGTCAAACATTGGAACATGAGTGTAGTTAACCGTTGCCATAGCTTTCTGACTTGCCATATTGAATCGGCACCCAAGCTGTTAAGCTTGAAAAACAAAAGTTGTATGAAGGTGTTTGCTCTGATACCACTTGTTGGTCCCAGATACACAACAAGGGTATGAAAAGAGGCTAGAGAGGGGGTGATAGCTTATTTAAAATTTCAACGCTTTTTCAAAATTCAACCAAGTACTTACTCAATGAATTTTGTGGTCAATGAAAACCACTAGTTCAAGAGTAATATGCACAGCGGAAGTTTTCAATGAAAAAAGTAAGATTTGTTTTTGAATAAAATAGTGCGGTACGTTAGATTGCGGTAGGTTACAATGCGGTAGGTTGAGAAATTGAAATTGTTGTCTTAGAAGTTTTGGCAAATGATAAGTTAGTCAGATTTTAGCTTAGGCAATATGGAAAACATACAAACACAATTCTCAATAGTTTGAATATAAAAAAAGATCAAAACACTAAACGACAAACAAAATTAATTTGAACAATGAAGAATAACGTGAACAATAAGAACAAGACTTGAAAGTAAACTGCAGAAAATAAAGCAGTAAGTAAATGACACAAAGATTTAGAAAGGTTCGATCTGTTAAAAGATCTACGTCCTTTACCAAGAGGTTGTTAGGCCGAAATGCACGGCTTAACTTATAAACCGCAAGTGCACGGTGTAGATATAGTATAGATAAAGGCAAATGCGGGTCGATCCCACGAGGACAAGGTTACTTTAGAAAATCTTTGCTTTTAAGAAAGAAATAATAAAAATGATTGATTGGGGGTAAAATTGTTTGTCACTTAACTAGAAATAAATTGTAATTGCTCTAACTTTGGAATAAATATTCATATATTGAAGGAATTCCCGGGATTGGGAATCAAACAATATACATTCATCAAGTAATCATACTCTTTAGATTTAAAGGTTCATTTTAAAACAAGGATGGTACGCTATGTTGTGTCAACTTCTTAAGCAAGGCTTAAAACACGTGTATTTTAATACTAATTATGACCTATCTCTCGATGGCCCATAATTAGTAAAAACCCATTAAGTTCATGAAAATATCCACGTACTTCCACTCAAGGAGCATCCCTAGGCCATTAATCTACTCTCGTGATTAATAGAAACCCAGTCACTTCATATGGTTCCGTTAATCGAGATTCACCGCTAGGTCCTTCACTCGATTAACTGAGATTCATACGAAACATGGAGCTCATCATGGTTGTAGGCGTTTTAGTACAATATGAAGAAATTGTTTAAGACGAAGAGAAGAAAAGTAGAGCATGAATTAAATTATGAACATATAAAGTTGAGTTTCCAACCACAAGAATAAAGGGGGATTACTCACAAGCCATTTATGAAATCAAAACATGAATAAGATATAAATAGTAAGAAGAAATAAGAGACACTTATTCAGATTTGGATGAAGATAGAAGGCTGAAAATAACTCTCAAGAACTTGTATTATTTTTCCTCAAGAACACCTCAAAAAGATGGTAAATAATAATATTGTGAGACTATAATTTGCTAGAGTAACTTAATAATCAATTCTGGATGCCTAAATCTGGCCTATACAATGTCTATATATAGTGCTAGAGGCTGAAAGTCAAGTATCTTCAAGAAAAAGGCTTCAATCTGAAAAGGCATGCTCTAAACAGGTACTCTGGCACGGTCGTTCTTTAAAAGTGGCATGGCCGTGCTGTTTGAGTTGGCACAGTCATGGTGAAATTTGCTTCAGATCCTAATTATCGATACACTTGGCACGGTCGTGCTGGATTAGGGGCACGGTCGTGCCGACTGGATTTTCTGTTTTTCACCTTTTGTTCTTCTCCAATTACTCCATCTTTAACTCCTTTGCCTTGGTTCACTATATGAGCTACATTTCAACCCGAAAAGTACCTATATAACCTGTTCCAACCACAAAACACCAACAAGCATAATATCCGCAAAATAAAGATAAAAATGAATTAATTTAACTAAAATCTAACTAAACTAAGATGAAAATATAACTTTATAGACCCCTAAATGACTATAAAATAGTCATTTATCAACTCCCCCACACTTGAATATTGCTTGTTCTCGAGCAAGTTTAAACATTTGAATAAAAGAGAGGAGTGTAAAGACAATAATAAGAAAACTAAGAAAGGTCATCAATGCTCCCTCAGAATATTGTTATATAAAGTATTGTCTTTTAAAATACTTTCTTTCTAAATTTTCCGTCCCAAGAAATTTGTGAAAAAGAATGTAGGATGATATTGGAGAGTAAATAGAAAAGTGTGAATGTTAATAAAACATGAATAAATTCTATTGAGTAAAAGCATATTTGAGATAACCAAATGAATTTGTGGATCATAAGTAAGGATTGAAAGATAAATCCACTATTTTAGAGTGCTTTGTGAAGAAATTTTTCATGCTTGAAAATACATTTCTTTAACTATGATTTTTAATCTTTAGCAAATATGTTCATATGTTGTTATGCACTTTGAACCACAAAAAAGAAAGGCGGAGGATGATAGTGGAAAAAGGTTTTAGAGAGTATTAATTTAACGTGGCAATTGAGTTTCTTGGTTTAAATTGTCACACTCTATAATGATTTGTTCATTTAGATATTTGAGTGGACAATTTACAAGAATATTATGTTCATTTAATTAGCCTTGAAAGTGGAAATGGAAAGGTGGATTAAAGTGAAGGTTTTTGTGATTCGGGAAGAGCATAACAAGAATGTAAACCTTTGGAAAAGAGTAGAAATGAGAGTTTTGATATGCAGACACAAGTATGTTTTAAAAGTTTCACAAGTATATTGTAACCAAACTTAAATGACCACAAATCCATTAAATAAAGTAATGCTTTTATTCAATAAGATTTAAAAGTCTATATTAATTTTGAAATTACCATCCAATATAGTCCTAAGTTATTTTTATCAAATTTTTCAAGAAGTAAAAGTTAGAAAGAAAAGATTTTACTTAGGCAAATGATAATTTTTGATAGCATTCTCATCATAAATGGGAGCATTGTTTTTTTTTTTTTTTTTTTTTTTTTTTTGAAAAAGCGGGAACATTGCCCTTACAACTTTTTAAATGCATAAAAAAAGAAACTTACTAAAAGATAAAAAAGATAAAACTAGCATGCAATCTAAAAAAGTGGATAAAATATAAATATACTCCCCCCACACATAAACTAAGCATTGTCCCTAATGTTTAAAGAAAGTAAAAAGAAAATTGGACAAGATTGTAAAATGGGGACGGGGAAATATTCACTTACTGAAATGGTGGTGGTGGTGGTGGTGGGAATTCTCCCAATATGCTATCCCGTAGTCGTAAATCTGATCAACTCTCCTTTGGACATGATCCATACGTCTCTCTATGTTACCTTGGAAGTGGTTGAAATTTTGGGATAGTTGGTTGACGGTTTGGAACATTTGGTTATTTTGAAGTGCCATTTGGTCAAATCTTTGGAAAAAGTCCGGAGGCATTGGTGGGTTTTGGTGAAACTGCCCTTGCTCTTCATTCTCTTCATCCTCCTCTATGGTTTTGGGAAAAATCCAAGAGTCGGGGCTGTTGGGTTGGACAAGGGGTAGGTTGGGGTTAGGCAAAATGGTGTAAGGTGTGTCATCCGGCCCAAGCAACCAAATGTATTGCCCTCTAACATCATTACTCCGAATCATTTTCATATTTCGTAGGGCTTCTAGATTAAGCTTAGTGGACTCGGAAACGGCCTTTAGACCTTCGGGGATTCCTAAACCCATACCCCTCGCAAGAATCGTAATCATTCCCCCAAAATGGATTTCTCCTCTCCTTCACTTTGGAATCCTTTTAGATGACGCGCAAACCAAAAAGCCAAATTAAAATTATTTCCCATATGAACAAATACCCAAAGCAAGTATAACTCACGACTATTTATTGTCCCTTTCTCCTTCCTTCCAAAGATGGTACAAGAATAAAGACGGTGGATTATTCTGAAAACGGGGTGGATTATGGAGGAGGCTTTGGCTGTCCTAGGGTTATAATGAGGTGAACCCGTTAGTTGATTCCAAAATACACCATCATTGTAACCCAAAGCAAAGTTGTTGTCAAAACCCAATCGTAACGGCCATCCAAAAATTTCGTTTACTCGGGTGAAAGATAAAGTGTGGTCATGATTGAACAAACGAAAGTCAATGTAAGACTCAAAAATTTCCTGACCGTCTTCTGAAAGTTCAAGCTCCGTACTAGTCTTAAAGGATGACAAAAACTCTAAGGTTAAGCTCTCATAAGTTTTGGCATTGAGAGACAAGAAACCGACACACCCTTGGTTTTCATGCAAAATACTTAATGTTATCAAAAATTCCCAATTTTTGGAGGGTTGCCTCATCAGGGAATTGGGTGGCCTTGACTCGACTGAAAAGTAAATTTTGGAGAATTTTATCTTGCTGAACACTAGTACATTCAATACCCAAGTTGTTGCCGGGTTGTTCTATGCTAGGGGGTTTTCTTGCCTACTTCTATTTGAAGGATTTTGGGCTATCTCCTTTCCCCTTCCCTTCCTAGGCATGGTGAACAAGTTTAATTTCCAGCAGCAATAGACAAAGCAAAAGCCCAATAACAAGCAAAGTTTGAACTCAATCAGATTCTAGAGAGAGAATGGAGGTTAAGGAGATGTTATGGTTGGATTCAATGGAGATTTGAGAGGGATTGTGAGAGTTTTGGAGAGGGAGGCGGGTTTTAGAGAGAGAGTGAGAGAGTTGAGAAGTAGATGAAGAAGAGTAAAGAAAATTGAACATACCCGCCTTTTTGACTGAAGAGTTGCGTCTGATACGCTGCCGAGCACGGTCGTGCGTTTAAACTGGCACGGCCGTGCCAATAATCCCAAAACAAAGCTCCTTCTTCGCACTAAACGGCGCGATCGTGCTGGTTTTTAACACACGGTCGTGCCAGAATTCAACTTCTGCTTTGCCTTCTCGCATCACTTTGCACGGTCGTGCCATTTTTTTTATTTTTTACCTGCAAAATAAATATTAGAAAAACAGAAAATAATAATAATAAAAATTAATAAATAAATAAAATAAAATAAAATAAAAATAATGAAATAATCCATCGGTTACCGTCCCGATGATGCTTGTTTTACGTCATTAGCTCGACGCCTTTCTTTTAATTGCAATGGGCATGGCATGATATTGAGATGGCCTATTGTCCTTGACAACTTGCCACTTCATAACTGTTGGATTGATTGAGGCCCTATGATCGATACACATGCGCCATCCATTTTTCATTTTTGACGGGATTAATTTACGATAGTCCTTACATGTTCGCCATCCCGTTGTTTTCTTGGGTGCTATCTCTTTTGACTTTTCAATTATGTCATCGCCTTCATCATCGTCATGTAGCAACCTCTTCCATTCTACACTTTTATCATTGGCCATTGATTCCTTCTTTTCTTTGGTATATCTTTCATAAGTATTAAGCTTATCTATATGATCCATTTTTGGATCCATAGATTGAATGACATTTATTTCCTTATGATTTTTATTTGTTGCAGGAATTTTCGATAGTAGAATTGTTCTTACTAAATTCAATTTTTTCGTTTACAACATTTAAAGTAAGAGTACCCTTTTTTACATCTATAATTGCTCATGCGGTGGTAAGGAAAGGCCTTCCTAAAATGACAGTAATATTTTGATCCTCCTCAATCTCTAGGATAACAAAGTCGACAGGGATGATTAGGTTCCCTATTCGATAAGGTATATTCTCCATAATACCAATCGGGTATTGTATAGAGCGATCCGCTAATTGGAGAGAAATGGTGGTGGGTTTGAGTTCCCCCACACCTAATCTCTCACTTATGGAGAAAGGCATTATACTAACGCTAGCCCCTAAATCAAGCATGGCATTGTCCATATTACACCTACCTATGCTACAAGGTATTGAAAATGTGCCGGGGTCTTTGAGTTTTGGGGGAAGTTTCTTTTGTAAAATTGCACTCACATCTTCCGCCAAAATGAAGTTCTAAAATTCTTCTAAAGATTTCTTTTTGAAAAGCATTTCTTTCAAAGGTTTTTCATAAGAAGGCATTTGCTTAACATCATCAGAATAAGGAACTCTAACATTTAAAGACTTCAAAATTTTCAAAAACTCGGCATGTTGATCATTAACCCCTTTCTTGATTAACCTTTGAGGATAGGGTATAAGGGGAAAAAATATCTACCAAAGCTCGGGCGTTCAATCTCGTTTTTAATCTATTCATTAGTCTCGACCATCAATGGGGTCGGACTATGGTTCTCTACTTATTTGCTCATCGAGATTATAACGTTAGCGTGCTCATTAGGCCTTTGGGGTTGACCGGGAAGACTCCCTTATGGTCTATGTGATGCGCTTGCCTGTTGAGCTTGTTGGTTTTCAAGCATCTTATTATGCGCTGCTAGGTTATCAAACCTACTATTCATTTGCTTGAAACATTCCCTAAATTCATTATTGATCTTTTCTTGATTGTTTTTACTTTCAATTACAAAGTCCATTAAAAGATCTAATTTAGATTTAGGGGGAGGGAAATCATTGTTATTGTTGAAATTCTTTTGTGCAAATCCCGGTGGTTGTGTAGAAGAAGGTTGGGGGTTTAAAACGTTATTGCTTCTGTAGGAAAAGTTGGGGTGATTTTTCCACTCTGGGTTGTATGTGTTTAAATACATACCCCCTCTTTACCCATTAGAAGCAATGAAATTGGCTTTCTCACTAGAAGCAGTGTCAAACAATTCACAACCTTCTGAGTTATGTGAGTTTGACCCACATAACTCACAAAAAATATTAACATTGGCCACGGGATTCACATTCAAGTTTTCAAACTTTTTAAGAAGCATGTCAACTTTAGATGAGAGGAGAGTAACAACATCTACATTGTACTTGCCTGAAGTCCCTTGTGGTTGCTCCCTCTCATTTGACCATTGGTAGTGGTTTAAGGCAATGTTCTCTATCCAGTCATATGCCTCATCCACCGCCTTGTTCATTAGTGCTCCTCCTGCTGCGGCATCTATGGTCTCCCTTGTCTTAAATGTGATACCGTTATAAAATGTGTGCACTATCAACCACCTTTCAAGCCCGTGGTGTGGGCACATCCTTAGGAGATCCTTGTATCGCTCCCATGCGTCATAGAGCGACTCGTCTCCTCTTTGACTAAAATTTGTGATCTTAGTCCGAATTTGAGCGGTCTTGCTTGGAGGGAAGAAACGCCCAAGGAACGCCTCTTGAACTTGGTCCCATGATGTTAAGGAATTGTGAGGGACCGAGTTTAGCCACTGCTTTGCCTTATCCCTTAAGGAGAATGGGAAAAGGCGCATTCTTATGGCCTCTGGTGTGACACCGAGAATTCGGGTGGTGTAACAATACTCCAAAAAGGATTGGATGTGAAGGTGGGGATCTTCAAGTGCTGAGCCTCCGAATTGATTGTTCATAACCATGTGCAGAAGTTGTGGTTTGATCTCAAAATGGGCTGCGTCGGCGTTTGGTACTACTATGGGTGTCCTAGTACCCGGGGTACTCGGATTAACGAAGTCCCTTAAGGTTCTAGGTGGCGGTGTACCGGGATCTCCTTCTCCGTTCTGTGCCATGTCTTTTTCTAGTACTTCTCTTAGTCTTCTTAACCTTTCGTGAAAGGTTCTTTCTGGTTCCGGATCAAATTCTTTAAGAATTATCCAGGATCTTTTCATATACTCTCGAGAGTACCTAAAGAAATTTTCAAAGACACAAATTCTTCGAAGGGATGTTAAATAAACAAAAAATAAAAACAGAAAATATAAAGAAAAAAAATTATAAAATAAACCGTCGTCCCCGGCAACGGCGCCAAAAACTTGTTAGGCCGAAATGCACGGCTTAACTTATAAACCGCAAGGGCACGGTGTAGATATAGTATAGATAAAGGCTAATGCGGGTCGATCCCACGAGGACAAGGTTACTTTGGAAAATCTTTGCTTTTAAGAAAGAAATAATAAAAATGATTGATTGGGGGTAATATTGTTTGTCACTTAACTAGAAATAAATTGTAATTCCTCTAACTTTGGAATAAATACTCTTATATTGAAGGAATTCCTGGGATTGGGATTCAAACAATATACATTCATCAAGTAATCATGCTCTTTAGATTTAAAGGTTCATTTTAAAACAAGGATGATATGCTATGTTGTGTCAACTTCTTAACCAAGGCTTAAAACACATGTATTTTAATACTAATTATGCCCTATCTCTCGATGGCCCATAATTAGTAAAAACCCATTAAGTTCATGAAAATATCCACGTACTTCCACTCAAGGAGCATCCCTAGGCCATTAATCTACTCTCGTGATTAATAGAAGCCTAGTCACTTCATATGGTTCCGTTAATCGAGATTCACCGCTAGGTCTTTCTCTCGATTAACTGAGATTCATACGAAACATGGAGCTCATCATGGTTGTAGGCGTTTTAGTACAATATGAAGAAATTGTTTAAGATGAAGAGAAGAAAAGTAGAGCATGAATTAAATTATGAACATATAAAGTTGAGTTTCCAACTCCAAGAATAAAGAGGGATTACTCATAAGCCATTTATGAAATCAAAACATGAATAAGATATAAATAGTAAGAAGAAATAAGAGACACTTATTCAGATTGGATGAAGATAGAAGGCTGAAAATAACTCTCAAGAATTTGTATTATTTTTCCTCAAGAACACCTCAAAAAGATGGTAAATAATAATATTGTGAGACTATAATTTGCTAGAGCAACTTTACAATGAATTTTGGATGCCTAAATCTGGCCTATACAATGTCTATATATAGTGCTAGAGGCTGAAAGTCAAGTCTCTTCAAGAAAAAGCTTCAATCCGAAAAGGCATGCTCTGAACAGGTACTCTGGCATGGTCGTGCTTTAAAAGTGGCACGGCCGTGCTGTTTGAGTTGGCACGGTCGTGCTGAATTTGGCTTCAGATCCTAATTCTCAATACACTTGGCACGGTCGAGCTGGATTAGGGGCACGGTCGTGCCGACTGGATTTTCTGTTTTTCACCTTTTGTTCTTCTCCAATTGCTCCATCTTTAACTCCTTTACCTTGGTTCACTATACAAACTACATTTCAACCCGAAAAGTACCTATATAACCTGTTCCAACCACAAAACACCAACAAGCATAATATCCGCAAAATAAAGATAAAAATTAATTAATTTAACTAAAATCTAACTAAACTAAGATGAAAAGATAACTTTATAGACCCCTAAATGACTATAAAATAGTCATTTATCTGTGGTCAGTCTTGGATTTTGAATGAGGTATATATTGATTCACTTGAGTACAGATTACAGAGATGAAGTATTGAATCAACACCTATTTTCTATGAAGAACAATCCTAGACTTAGATCAGTGTATCCCTAATGATTCAAATCTATGTGATTGATCAATCGGGGTGTGTGTCTAAGAATCAAAAGCTCTTTGGAATCTATATGATTTTAGAGCCTAATGAATCTTGTGTGTTACAAGGCTTGAGATTTGCTGGGCTTGAAGGTTGCTGGAGATCTTTGAAGATTTAAAGGTGAACGCTTGAAGATTCAAATGATTCTAGAAATCTTGAGTGTGATCTTCAATCACCAAGAATTTTAACAACAATTTATCTCTTTGAATCTCAGCAATGTTCAATGGAGAACCTCAAGGAATATTTATAGCCTTGAAGAAGAAACTAACCGTTTGAATTCTTGGAGGATAAGTTTGGAGGACAATGAGCTGTTGAATTCTGATTGGAGCTCAGTCTGAGTTGTCCTTTTGTTGCAGAGTAGTGGTGGTCCAACTTTACTGATGTAGTCGTTGGATGACAGTTGTATTGAAATTCGAAATTTGAATTTTGCAACGTTCTAAACTAACCATAGTTTTGGACACTAGTGTGAGACAATGGTTAAGTTTGAATCAAACTTGATTTTCTTCAACTATAGACATATGCGGCAGGCTTGATCCACGCGGTAGCTTTGAGCATGCGACAGGCTTGATAGCATGTGTCAAGCTAAGTCGCGCGGTAGGCTGGGCTACGCAGCAAGCACATTATGCGGTAGACAAGGCCTTGACCACATTTCTACAGACTTAGAAAAAAAATGAGGGAACTAATCTACTAAGCCTATCAAACTAAAAAGTGGACTATTCTAAATGAAGTACACGTACTTCTTACAATATATCCTAAAGTCCATAAAGAGTAAAATTAGGTTATGGGATCAATCGAATTTAAGGTAATATGAGTGGTTTATAATAAGCATACCTAACAGATAGTATTCATGATCCATGAAACCAACATGGCATGGATAGTATGCCAATCGGATTTGGTGCAAGGAGGAACGACGCGTGGAATGGATCCATCCAAAAAACCGATTTTGCGTCGAGCTTCGAGGGCAGTCTGTATATCACCAGCCCAATCGTCATAATTGTCACCACGGAAGCAAGTAGGAGTAATGAAATCACCGGGCTGATCTTGAGGACCAAGATAGAAGGGAGAGTTGTATTCGATTTTTGGAGGAGGAGGTGGTGGTGGTGGCGGTGGTATATCTCCACTGCCGCCTGCATTATCGCCGAACATTGTTTAGGGCTTGTGTATGGTCAAGCCTGATACCATGTAGGAACTTAATTTAGGGTTGAAAATATCTTGTGTTGTTCTTCTCACCTCTGGAGGTTATATATTGTGTACAAGAGTTCAAGTAAAAGGAAAAACTTGGAGAGTAAGGAAAAACAATCATACTCAAAATAAAACTCTAACCTAAAATAAATCATCTATCAATATAGAGAAAGACTCGGAGACTTCCAAAAGATGCGCATATCTTTACAAAGCTGCGCATATCTTTACAATTTGTCTATATTTCCTTGAAATTATTTTATAAATACTTTTTATTTTAGTATATGGATATTTTTATGACAATTTTATGGGAAGGAAGGATGTAATCTGTTTGGTAATTGAATTCCAATATATAAATGGGGTTTTTCCCCTAGGGCCCTCCACACACAAGTGTTATTCCATTTTATGGAGAGGCTTGTTCTAATTTCCTAATAAGGAGTTCTTAACAGATCTTAATTCCCCAGACACCCCTCATCCCCATTTGACCGGTCAAATAAAACACGTTCTCTCTCGACCCCTCCACTCCCTTCACACACGACACACACTGCGTGCACACATTCTCTCTCTACAATTTCTCTCTCTAACTCTCTCTCTTCGTCAGACGGCTGGGCTTCTTCTCCGGCTCCATCAAAGGCGACGGTGACGGCCAAGGGCGACGGCGCTGGCGACTGTTTCCTGTCTATTTCACTCGCCATCTTCTTCTCCGATCTCCTTCTCCGATGCCAACCTCCTCTCCGATCTCCAGATCTGACCACCCGGCGACCTAGATCTCCTTCTCCGACGCCATTACCTCCCCCTTCGTTTCTCCAGCGGCGTCTCACCCCTCCGGCAATCTATCTCCTTCCCCTCAACAATCCGGCCAACTTCCCCCTTCCTTTACGTGTGTTCGCGGGCATAGATCTGCCTTCCTATTTTCTGATCTACACAGATTAAGTCAGCATATTCAAATTCGGCTTCCACGTCTCCGATGTGAAAAAATCCGGTCGGAATCTCCAGATCTGGCTTCCATGTATTCGATCTGCACAAGTCAGGCATCCTCCGAACATTTTTTTCTTCTTCAGATATATGCTCGATCTATACTCATAAGAAGAAATTGGGGTCCAGCTCGTTTAACATAGGGATCATGCACTGTACTTCAATTTTTTTAAGAAAATGGATGAAAATGATTTTATTGTGGGGAAAATAATTGACTCTTCTTATATGTTAATTATTGGTCTTATATGTCAGTTATAAGAGTTTGACCGGGATTTGACCGAATAATATTATATTTTTTCCTAAAAGTTGATAAAAGTGTTTTTTTTGGTCTTTTATATGTTAATTATCAGTCTTATATATCAGTTATAAGAGTTTGACCGCGATTTAACCGAATAATAATATATATTTTTCTTAAAAGTAGAAAAAAGTGAATAAAATTTGACTCTTATATGTTAATTGTTGGTTTTATAAGGCAGTTATAAGAGTTTGACCGGGATTTGACCGAATAATATTATGTTTTTTCCTTAAAAGTTGAAAGAATTGAAAAAATCGACTCTTATATGTTAATTGTTGGTCTTATATGTCAGTTATAAGAGTTTGACCGGGATTTGACAGAATAATATTATATATTTTTCTTAAAAGTTGAAAAAAAAGTGATTTTTTTTTACTCTTATATGTTAATTGTTGGTCTTATATGTCAGTTATAAGAGTTTGACCGAGATTTGACCGAATAATATTGGAAAATTTCCTCAAGGGACCCCAGGCCCAGATTTTATTACCAAAAAGGAAACGCCCAGACTAAATGCCAAATAAGGAGTTGGTCCGAGATAGCATTTCCCCTCACACCCCTGACCTCCTTTGACCAGTCAAACATAACTCCTAAATACCTAAATTACCCCCACCCCTCAAACAAAACACTCCCTTCCCCTCCCCTCTTCTCTTCTCTTTTCAATTGCAACTCACGCTTACTCTCTCTCCCTCTCCCTCCCTCAATCGCACACTTTGTTCTCTCTCTCTCAAAACAGCCACCGCCTCCTCATCTTTTCCGGCGACGGTGGCGTCTCTAGACGTCAGCGTCACATCTGTCTCCGGCGACTACTTCGTCTCTCTACAGATCTGTTTATCTATCCGGTCAGATCTGTCGTACATCTCTTCCACTCCTCCCCAGCCTCCGACCGTCCGGATCTTCTTCTCCGACGAACCAATCTCTTCTCTCTGGCTCTCCTCCGACACCGGCGGCCTTTCGCCAACGCCTTCAAATCCCTCCACAGAATCCGTCATAATATCTCTATTTGTTAGCGTCGATCTGTCCCCAGATCTGCAGATCCAACCATGGTTTTAGAACATATCAATAGATCTTCTCCGGTTCTCCCTTCTCTCCATCTCCAGCATATCAGCTCGAGTTGTCTCTAGCTCTATACAAATCCTTCGTCTCCGGAGGCTCTCAACTCATCCGGTAACGACTCCACCGATATAGATCTCAAGTTTGATTGCTTTTCTCCGGCGAACCTCAGATCTACTTTGACTCATCTCTGTCCGTCTTCTTTGTTCAGAGTTACTGGTTCGTATGCCGGAGATAGGTTGTTAATTAAGTTTGAATTTGTTTGGTTCATTTAGAGACAGGTTATTTATTTATGGTTTCATTTGTGTGCACAATATGTGTGATGGGGTTTGGTTTATTTGATAGACTTCAAGATTGTGTTCAAGCATGGAAATCTCTTAGCAGTTGGGGTTATGGGCCATGATTTTGCAGTGTGAAACTAAAAAGGACTTGTGGTGTTCGTGGGATGCTTTGAGAACTAGTCATCCATTCATGAAACTAAAATAATACTCCAGATTTGTGTTGTAATGTCTTCCTATTTTATGAGACTTTCAAATTTATGATTGCAGCCATTTTTGTGTTAAAATTATAATTTTGTAGTTGATGTTAATTTACTTGAGTTTTTTGTTACTTTTGGTTTAAAATAACTCTTATAGTTAAATCATAAGAGGTGAATTTGTCTCATATATCAATTATAAGAGTTTGACATTTTTCTAAAAAAAATGAAAAAAAGTGAATTTTTTTGACTCTTATATGTTAATTATTTTAATTACGAGTAATATATACGACTCTACACTATTAATATATTAGACTTTTTGCTCGAACAAGACTGAAAAGTCTCATGAATATGATCTGAACCTGATCATAAGACTAAAGTCTTATTGAACCTGTTCATAAGACTTTGCTCTTATGAATAATAATGTGTATTATAAGAGCTATTTTCAGTCTCTTTAAAATATGTTCATTTGAACCTGTGTTCATAAGACTAAAAGTCTTATTGAAACTGTTCATAAGACTTTTCAATCTCATTAAAACATGTTCATAAGACTTTTGACTCTTATATGTTAATTATGTGTCAGTTATAAGAACTAGACCGTGTTTGACCAAGTTTGACCAAAATAAATTATTATTTTTTAGTAAAAAAATGAAAAAAGTTTTTTTTTTTTTTTGTAACTCTTATATGATAATTATGTGTAAGTAATAAGAGTTTGACTGCTGTTTGACCAAGTTTGACAAAAAAAAAAAATTGTTATTTTTTTTAAAAAAATGGAAAAAGTGATTTTTTTGACTCTTATGTGTTAGTTATAAGAGTTTGACTGTTGTTTGACCAAGTTTAATCAAATTTATTATTTTTGTGTAAAAAATGAAAAAAATAATTTTTGTAACACTTATATGATAATTATGTGTTAGTTATAAGAGTTTGACTGCTGTTTGACCAAGTTTGACCAAAAAAATTATTATTATTTTTTTGTAAAAAAATGGAAAAAGTGAATTTTTTGACTCTTATGTGTTAGTTATAAGAGTTTGACTGCTGTTTGACCAAGTTTAACCAAATTTGACCCAAAAAAATTATTATTTTTTGTAAAAGAATGATAAAAGTAATTTTTTTAAACTCTTATATGATAATTATGTGTAAGTTATAAGAGTTGACTAAAATTTGACAAAAAAAGTAAAGTTGGGAAGAGATATGAGGGTATTTTAGTCTTCTTACATCATTTTACTAGTGAGGGGTGTATGAGGAATTTTCCTTCTGGATTTTCCTTATTTGGGTTTGAATCTGGGCTCAGGGGCCCTAGAGTCCAAGGCCCGAATAATATTATGTTTTTTTTTAAAGTTAAAAAAAGTAAAAAATCGACTCTTATATGTTAATTGTTGGTCTTATATGTCAGTTATAAAAGTTTGACCGGTATTTGACCGAATAATATTATATATTTTTTTCTAAAAAGTTGAATTTTTTTGATTCTTATATGTTAATTATTGGTCTTATATGTCAGTTATAAGAGTTTGACCGGGATTTGAGCGAATATTATTATATATTTTTTCTAAAAAGTTGAAAAAAATGAAAAAAAAAATTGATCCTATATGTTATTTATTGGTCTTATATGTCAGTTATAAGAGTTTGACCGGGATTTGACCGAATAATATTATATTTTTTTCCTAAAAGTTGAAAAAAGTGAAATAAAATGACTCTTATATATTAATTGTTGGTCTTATATGTCAGTTATAAGAGTTTGACCGGGATTTGACCGAATAATATTATATTTTTTTCCTTAAAAGTTGAAAAAAGTGAAAAAAATTGGCTCTTATATGTCAGTTATAAGAGTTTGACCAGGATTTGACCGAATAATATTATTTGTTTCCTTAAAAGTTGAAAAAAGTGAAAGAAATTGATTCTTATATATTGATTATAAGAGGGAAGTTCAGTCTATTTGCAAGTGAGTGGTGTCTCTGGTATTTGTGATCTTTTGAGTCCTTATTTTGAATATAAGTTGGTAGTGAGGGGCCCTAGAGTCCAAAGCCCTATCTAAATAGGAATTAGGTTACCCCACTTAATTTTAGTGCTTACCCTATAGCATCACAAGTACACCTTAGGACGTGAAAATAGGCAGAAAGTGAACTTAGTAATTCTATTTTCCTAAGTATTTAAGCAGGACGTAGCCAGGATTTGAACTGGGTGTTAAGATATAACAAATAAAGGAAAAAAAATCAAATGAAATAATGCTATTTTATAGTCATGTTTGAGAGTCATGTACACGCTGTTTTTTTTTTTTTTTTTCAATGAAAGTATTAGAAACTGAAATGTTCTTGAGTTTTTATTGCCTACGGTCATTCTGAATTAGATTCGGCATCATGGGATGGTTACATTTTTTTTTTTTTTTTTTTTTGCCTTTATATTTGAAAGGCAAAACTATAGTTTTAAATAACTAGAGGGTTAAACTATTTGTTTTAAAGTTCTAAACTTGAAGTTTATATGTGCGATTTCCACAAAGTTTAGGAGAGTCGATTGACACCCCCCCCCTCCTTTTCAGTTTCACCCCTTTAGCCCCAATCATTGCCTTAGTCATAGAATATGATAGGATTTAATTTTAACAATAAATCTATATATTTATAGCAATTTTAATTAAAAAAATTAACTTATTACTAATAGTGAAAATCTGCTAAAAAACGTGTTTTACGCTAAGCTTCGCGTAAAATGTGTTTTTAAGTTGGCGCGGTGGCATTTTTGTAATTAACGGGAATTTGTTTAGCGCTGATCGTAAGTGCCAGTGGTAGTGTAAAAAAGTGTCAGCACATGTACACTGACACTTATTGACACTACCACTCGCAGTTTTTAATAAGTGCAATTATCAATATTAAAAAGTGCCGGTGTAATGGCTGGCAATTATTAACACTACCACTGCCACTTTTAATAAGAGCCAGTATCAATGTAAAAAAGTGCTATTGTACTTACTAGCAATTTGTAACATTATCACTGGCACTTAAGAAAAGTACCAGCTTCATGTTTATAAACGCTAGTATGAAATCACTAGCTTTTTGTAATATTAACACTGGGCATTTACTATGGTTGCCAGTATTTACGAAAATGCCACCACTTGTTTCGAATAATAATGTCCAACGTCTTTGAAAAACACATTTTTCCTTAGCTTAAGGAAAACACGTTTTTCACAAGACTCACTCTTACTAAAATTGCTATAATAATGTAAATTCATACGTAATCATGTTGTGCTATATGGCCTAAAATGCCTAGACTAGCAAAAAGAATTTGGAAGACAACATAAAAAAAAAAAAAAAAAAAAGGAAACGAATGGAAGAAGAAGAAAAAGCGATCGAGGTAAAGTCTTGTAAAATGAAATGATCAATCTTACTTAGTGTGGGGATTTGATGTTTTTTAAGTGTTTGTTAATTCACTTCCACAAATCTCATTTTATTTTTTAGTTTGGGGTCTCAGATACCTTTATGAAAATTTATAAACCTAAACCAATGAGAACTTGACAAACATCTACTGAGAACACATAGCAATATGATTAATCCAACTGAAAAGACCCAACTAAAAAGTTACCTTAGAATCTTCAAATAGTATAAAATAAAGGCATAAGCTCTCTCCAAGATTTCTTTTAAGTTGCTTCCTTCTCACTATTTTCTTATCAAATAAAGCGTACTCCCTCCGTCCCAAAATGATTTTCATATTTGTCATTTTTCATTATCTCAAAAAGTTCTTCTCATTCTACAATTTAGGCTTGAAAGTGCATAAACAAAACATGGCCAGTAAAGCAAATGTTCATATCTTTAAAAAGTTTGAATAGTCAAACGCGAAGATCATTTTGGGACGGAGGGAGTATTTAAAACACTGTTTCATAAAAACTACTCCACCCGTCTCATTTAATGTACTCAGATTTGATTTTTATGATCAACACAAGTAAACTTTGACCAAACATTAATATCAATCTAATCATTGTAACGAACTTATAAAAATTGATCTTGTTAAATCACTTAGTAATTTATCAATAACACTTTTTTATATTTTAATTAGGATGATTGTATTGATATTAATATTTGGTCAAAGTTCATAACTGTTAACAGTCAAAAGTGACCAAATAATATGAGACTGAGGGAGCATTTTATATTTATTTTAATCAGATTCAAAATAAATATTTATATTCTTAATTAAATTTTACTCTTTCTGTCCTAGAATAATTGTTACTTTTTTTTACGTTAGTACGAATGAATTTTGAAAAATAAATTTAAGTTAATTTAATTATCTTATTAAAATTACAAAACGTGTAACTAATACACATTATAAATATTATCGATAACAAGTTTTAAATTTTCAGTAATATAATTAAATTAACTTAAAATTATTACTCAAAATTCCTTCGTATTAACGTAAAAAAAAAAAAAAACGACATTTATTCCGAGGCAGAAGGAGTAATTAACATAACAACTTATTAGGATGAGGGGAGGAGTAGATCCGGAGGAATGTGCCACAAAGGATTGTGTGACTTGAGAAGTCAGCTTAAGATGTGGAAGTAGTTAGTTGTGGTGCCACGAAGATTCGACCGGAATGGTGTTAGCCGAGTGGTAAAGTGTGGGATCCGGTCGGGTGAGGGAGGGGGTCCAGCCGGATCTGGTAAAGTGTGGGATTGGGTTTGGTCGGGTGAGGGTAGGATCCGGCGGGTGAGGGAGGGGATCCGGCCGGATCATCTTGTGTGTTGGTGGAAGTATTGAAGGTGAGTGGGTTTCCGGGCAGAGGTAGCCGGAGGAGGGTGGTTGTGGTGGAAAAGTTTTTTGTGTGGTGGAGGGAGAGAGTATGGAGGCTAGGGTTGGCCTTAAGAGGTGGCTGATTTGGCAAGGGGGTGTTTTTCGGGGAGGGAGAGATGGAGGAGGGGTTGAGAATATGTAGCGTGGGGTTGTGCCACATAGGGTTCAGCGACTTGAGAAGCCGGCTTGAGGTACTGCCGAGGTGGGCAAGGTGGGGAGTTTGGTGTAATATAGGTTGGAAGGGTTTTAGTCGAGTGGTGGTGGTAGTAGGGTAGATGAAATAAAAGAAAAAAAAATCAGGGTTTCGGCTTTAGAGGGATTAGCCGAAGGTAGTGTTTGGTGGTGGGTTTCCATGGTGGGGCAGAGACGAGTGGTGAGTTATGAGGCAGCTAGGGTTTGCCTCTTGGTTTTTGGCCATTAAGGAGGTTGAGCCGAGTGGTAGTGGTTGTATAGTGGAATGGAGGTCAGAGGTGAGGCGAGGAGGATTTGCCTCTAGGGTTTTGACAAAGAGGGGTTTTGTCGTAAACATTGAAAAAAAAGGCAGATTTCTGTATGCATTATTGTTTCAGCGCAACAGTTTTGAAAGTGCGATTGTCGCTTCGTTTGTGGTCCGATCGGGGTGATTTTTTCTCCTGGATTTTGCTAAGAGACAGGGATTCTATCCTATTGATCTGGATTTCCAGGTCTCTCGACAGGTGATTTTTTTGGGTTAATTTGCTGCAGTTTCTGAGTATATTATTGGACTTTTTTTTATCGTGATGGTTTTGGAAGGGAGTGAGATGTTTGGAGAATGGGGTGGCTTGTAGGGTTTTACCGCAAGGTTGTGGGTAGAAGGGATACGGTTGGAAGTTGTAAGAAGAGAGGGTTTTATTATAGGAAAGGTCTCAGAATAGAGGGTGGTTAGGTTTTGATGGTTGGTGTTTAATAAGAGAGGGTTTCGGCTATAAGGATTTTGCCGAGTGTGATGTTTGAAGATGGAGAAGGGTGGGGTTTTAATGGTGGGTGGCGGCTAAGGTGTGTGTTGGTGTTGGAAAAGATGAGGGTGGGGTTTTGAAGGTGGTGGAGGAAGCGTGTGTGGAGGCGGGTGTGTGGTGGAGATAGGGTGGGCGGTTGGTGGGTTTTACCGTTAGAGAGGTGGTGTTGGTTGGTGTTTGAGAGGGATGAGTTTTGGCGAGGAGGGTGGTTCGCCGAGGTTGGTGATGTGGCTAGAGTTTTGCCACAAGGGGTTTTGATGAGAATAAAGAGATGATTGTAGTATCGTTAGAGAAGAAGAGGTTTTCGGCCATAGGTGGGTTGCCGAGAGGGTTTTCTTACAGTGTTGTGGTTTTGTAGGTGGGTGGCGGAAGCTAGTGGGGTGGGGTGGGGCGGCTTGGGTTTCGCCGCTAGTGTTTTGGTGGAGAAATCCCATATGGATCTTTATTGCTCTGATACCTTATTAGGATTTAAGAGATTTAGACGAAGTCAAACATACATGGTAGAGAGAAGAAGTAATATGAATGACTCAATTTTATTATGATTTGAGGTACATATATACATGGTTACAAGAGTTTTAAAACAATGTAGCTTGGGTTACAAGTTTTGAATCTCTTAATTGCTATACACAATATCTTTAATATTGTTAAGTAAATATATACAAATATACTTTTGAAATATAATAATATTCCTTATACAACATTTATACTTAACATTTATACTTAACATGGAACATAGTAAGCATATTGAATGTTTTTTTTTTTTTTTTCTCCCTCTTTTCTCTTATAAAGAGGATCAACTCATATTCTCCCCCTCTAAAGTGACTCAAACTCAAAACTTATAGTCTCAAGTGAAGCGTGCCTACCACTAAACTACAACTCTCTTGTTGTTATATTGATTGTAGTAAAGAAACATTACAAAAATCGAACATTAATTCCCACTTCAAAAGTGGATACATGATAAATTGTAAGTAACTAATCGAGCTTTAAAGGACACAAACTTAACCAGCAGACAAAGCCTTCATACATAAATGGAGTGCACCATTAATTTTAAATTATCAACGGGCTTGCGTTGCACAGAACTAACATGTACCAGTCAAAATGTTAAATCTGGTGGGACGTTACCATTTATATTTTAAAAAATATTTTTTTATTTCAAATGTTTTGACTTTAACGGTGAAGATTATTTCATTAAGTTTACTTGAAATATTTCAATAAATTATAAATTATTGAAAAAAGATTAAGTGCAGTAAATTCAAAATTGTAATTTGCACATAAGTTCGGTCTAGTACCAATATAAAGCACTACCAATCCAATGTGCTCGCTAATACAAAATTTATGTAACTATTACTCCCTCTAAAAGTTGGTTTATTTTGATTTTTTTGTGTCAACACATATGGTAACTTTAACAATACATTGATGTCAATCTAGTGATCACAATGAAATTATAAAAATTATTTTTGATAAACCACTTAATGATTTATCAATAACAATTTTTAGAAATTCACTAAGATAATTAAATCGACATCAATCTTTGGTCAAAATTCATTTAGTTTAACAAAAAAAATTAAAATGAGACAAACTTTGCGAGACAAGGGAGTATCAGAATCTTAGTGAAAGAGAATATTTTTTTTTTGAAAAAAACTATTGGGATGCTTCAAGAAGAGTGTCAAATCTTAAACGCAAAATCTTGCGAAAAACGCGTTTTTCTAAACGCTTAGGAAAAACGTGTTTTAAACAAAACGCGGTGGCATTTTTGTAAATAATCGAAACTTCTCAACGGTTCTGGATATCAATATAAAGGCTTCTGGATATGAGATTGATAGTCAGAACCTTTGAAATTGATAGCCAGATGGGTCCTGGATATCAATATAAAGCCTTCTGGACATGAGATTGATAGCGGAACCTTTAAAAGTGATAGCCAGAACCTTTGAAGGTGATAGCCAGAAGGGTTCTCTGGTTCTGGATATCAATATAAAGCCTTCTGGATATGAGATTGATAGCCAGAACCTTTGAAAGTGATAGCCAGAATGGTCCTGGATATAGTATAAAGCCTTCTGGATATCAATATAAAGTCTTCTGGAGGTTTTAAAAAACACGATTTTCCTAACCATTAGGAAAAACGCGTTTCACAGGAGACCAACCCAATCTTAAAACAGACCATCTTTTATACAATGATTATATTATTTTACTTTTCAATTGAATCCACACTTAAAGAAAGTGAGACCCAAAGCTCAAATTACTCAATTCACATTTTCATAGTTCTAGCAAAGGAACATTTTAAGAGTAAAAAAAATCAAATCACACTCCTTGTGAATGGTGGGGGTAATAATTTTGCCCCTTTCTTGAAGTCAAATGAGTTACCACAAACATGATTTCCAGATTTTTCTCTTTCTTTTTTACTTTTGGTCATGCATCATTCAATAATGGAAAGTCTAATTAGGTAAATTAGGGGATTAGTTGAGATGTTCAACTACTAATCATGGTTGTTAAGATTTTAAACTTTCCAAATGAGGTAAATAAAAAGAAACCTTATGACAACAGAGATTATTGTACAAGTGATTACTGAAATTTCACATTTCAAGTTATATTTTTATGCTAAAACATCGCTTGTGGTCAGAACTTGTTAGATAATTTATGACTCTAAACACCATGCGAGAACACTATTTATTAGACTCTATAAGTAAGTGAATTAAATTAGTGTGAGCAAGTTGTCTGAACGAACCATTTTATCAAGTAAAATAAAGAAAAGGCTAATTGCTATTTGGTAACCTGTGTGTATCACTTTTGCAATTTAGTTACTGTGTGTTTGTAAATGTTGCAATCCGATTTCTATGTTTGTCATTTTGTTGCAAATTAATATAAAAACTAACGAAATATTAGTTTTTTTTTTACAAAAAAAAACAGTCATGTGCATATCACACGACTTTATTTTAAGGGTACAATTGTTATTGCAAGCGCAAAATGCAAGACACATGTGTCTTATGTAATAAGGGCTAATCCGTCGTCACCTTCTTCATTAAATGACAACAACCTCACCAGTCCTCCGATAATGTGAAATTAACTCACACACAATAAATACCAAATTCCTCGCTTTTCTCCTTTCAAAAGGAGCAGTTTCCTTCAAACCTCCTAGTCATTAACACGTATACTTGAGAAATGACAATTATACTGTTAAAAAGTCATGGTATATGCACATGAATGATTTTGCGTTGAAAAACAAACAATTTCGTTAGTTTTTATATCAATTTGCAACAAAATAACAAACACAAGAACCGAATTGCAAGAAATACAAACACGGGAACCAGATTGCAAAAGTGATACAAACACAGGTTACCAAATTTTAATTTGCCCCATAAAGAAAAACGGAATAAATATCATTAGTCCAAATTGACAGTGAAGCTCCTCAAGTAAACTTATGTCATAATCACTCAATTGCTTGAAAAGACAAAAAGATAAACAAGATTAGTAATGATTTAACTAACACTTATGAGATCTCCATGTGGTTATGTTTCCTAATAGTGTTAATGGTCCAACCCAATACCATGTATTAAGGTCATCTCATGCATATGGATGGACCCATTTTTTCCTCTATTAATTTCATTGTTCCCCACCCTAATGTGTCATGTTTCTAAGATTTATTAAGATGATAATCAAATGCTAGTCCAAACTAAATCTCCACCTTAATATAAATATGAGGCTCTAGTTATTTTTAGCTTATTCCTTCAATCACTACAGCTGGAAAATACAAGCTTGTAAAGTAAGGATCAATGAATAAGGACATTTAATTTATTGGTAATAATGTTAATTAAGATCCCTAAGTAACACCTTTTCTCAATTTATGTAAAATTATCTATTCTACCCGGGAAAGGGTCCATCGCGACTATTTACCCGACCATGACCGAAAAATGAAAAGAAAATTATAATAAAGCAACAAAGTCAAAAGGTGAATGGGAAAAATCTAGTTACTAATTAGGGAGCAACGCTTTAATATATATATTAAAATATGATTAAGGGGGAAGGCTGACGGGTAAATGATAAGATTTCCTTGATGGTGAGGGTGTTTACGTTGCGATTTAGAGTAAAAAATTAGCATTAAAAAGTTGGTGAAAGAGATCGTATGGAGAAAATAATTAAGATAATAGCATTAAGGTCTAAGCGTGAAGTGTAATCCCATTACTTTAAGAATTTGTAGTTGCACTTTCTTGTCAATTAGTTGTCTATCTTTTACATCCAAAGATTTAAAGATAACAAAGTTCACTTTTTCAAGGACATTGAGATTATGTTCCCCCTTGATTTCAAATAAGTACTAATGACTGTTTGATTATTATTGTTAACTTTTTAAATTAGTCTTATCGATCTCCATTTAATATTAGTTTTCGCAAATATCACGTCATGGCGCGCGAGCTTATTTATGTAATTAAGGCTATAAAACTTTATTACTTTGATTTGCCTTCACAAAAATGGAGTTAAGAATTTTGTAGTTTTGATTTGCCTTCACTAAACTTTTGTTATCATTTATAATTATTTCTAATGATGTAGCATCTTCCTAGAAGCAAGTTCCACCAATTAAAACCATTTTTTCCCTCTCGTTTCTTTCTTAAAAAGGAGCATAATAAAAGTCAATCTATTGTAACACGATGACAATTGCCTTGAATGAATAAATGTAACTAGCTTGTAAAAAAAAAAAAAAAAACACACACACACACATATAAAATATTTAGTATATATACACTGATTGGCGAAATCATACTCCGCCATAGTGGTTATTTATCTCTTTAGTTGTTTTACAATGACAGCTTGGTCTCTTTAAAAAAATTGAAAATATGTGTTTTAACATTATAACTAGTACTAATTTCTTAATTTGACATTGTATTATTAATAAAAATAAATTGCATTATGTAACAATAACAATAATAAAAAACACTCCTTTTGTCCAGTAATTCGTAATATTATTTCTAATTTATTTTTATCTTAAATATCGGAGAAGCAGAAATACTGGGGTAACTACAATTCCTTTTGAAGTAATAATTTATTATTGATAATGGTTTATATCAATTGAAAAAAAAATGAATTGCGTATACTGTATTACTCAAATTTCATTTAAATAATAAAAATTAAAATATCCTTTCAGAACAAAAAGAATATCATTTCAGTAGATCTCATCGGCTCTAATTGGATTCATCTCCTGCAATATCAAACAAACCTAGGAAATACTCTTCCCGTCCCATAATAAATAACTTATGTTATTATTTTGAGTATTTTATTGAGAAGTTTAATATTCTTAAAATTTAAATTTTGTACTACTTTTTTATTTATGAGATACACTTGTTATATTCACAAAAGAAAAAAAAAAATCGCTAACTAATTCCTACTCCACTTCTCTCTCTTTTATATCCACACACCTACTTTTAAACACATTCTTTATAAGTTTTTATTTTTGTTCTTAAAATGAAATGACTCATTTGTTTGTTATGGGACGGAAGAGTAGCCTATTTGAACTTTCGTAACCTCAAAACTTATACCTCAACTCAAAATAAGTATATGTGCATGCATGGTTGGGTAAAAGGGAGAGTTGTCATTTTGTCAATAGTCATATCCTTTCATGGAATATTCGTTTTCCAGGAAAGTGATTAACAAGAATGAAAATAGAGGATAGATCGACAAAAAATTAGGTCACATGTTCATTTGTGCCTCCCACACCCTTTCTTTTTGCAATCTCCTATTTAATGTTATGTTATGTTTATATTTGTTGGGCTTGAGATGAAGTAAACTTGGATCGGCGCGATAGACACACTACAACAAAAATGGCTTTTTCCAGCACTTATTTACCGGCACTTTCATATGTGCCGCTAATTTTCGGCACTTTTTGAGGCAGCGGAATACAACCTAGATCAACCACAACAGAAGATCTAGTATAAAACAGAAGGAATGAAACCTTCAACAAGTCAACAATGGCTTATAGGGTTTGAACCCACAAAGTTGCAAAGGCAAACTTTAAAATCAATTAATCAAAACATGTCCAATACCAAAAACATAAAAGAGTATTTATACTCCCACAAATAATAAAACCTAACCCTAAAATCGTTTTTAATCAAAATACCAAAAATACCCATAATTGTTTGCAACAAAAATAAAAGACCGATCATTAATTTTCTGGGAATTCGGCGCCGACACGGTCGTGCAGCCTTTTTAGCACGGTCGTGCCATCTTGTTCGACTGCGTCTCCTTTTCCACCCAACATATGCACGGCTGAGCATTGAACCTGGAGCGGCCGTGCAGGTGAGGTCCGGGCGGGCGGCTTCCTTGGTCCGGGCGGATCATGACTGGGGCTTCACGAATTGTTCCTCGTTCTGCATCATACACCCCCACTTTAAAATGATTCGTCTCTGAATCATGTACCATAAAAGAACCATGCAATATGGGAACATGCCGCTTGGTCGGAACAAATGAAAACCTGTGTGGTGGATGTCTCGCAGCCGGTACTGGTGGAACGCGAAGTGCATCCCTCCGCTTAGCTCTCCGTGCTGCAGCAGCTAAACCAATCGCCCGAGCAATACCTGAAATAAATGATTTTGCAGCACACAAGGAAATAATTCCGTTCCCTTTATCAACGCCAGGACGAACCCCTTTTTCTTTCAACAGGCATAAATGAATTTTGACCCCCTCCTTCACAAAACTAATAACATTAGTACGCCCATTGTGAGTAGAATCAACGTCATAATGTCAAGGTCGCCCAAGCAATAATTGGCAAGCACTCATGTCAACAACATCACAAATAGCCACATCCTTATAATTACCAATAGAAAAAGGAAGAACACATTGTTCAGTTACCTTTATTTTACCGGTAGCATTAATCCATCCCACATGATATGTAGTTGGATGTTTCTGAACCTCCAGTTTTAATTTATCCACCGTCCCCTAGCAATCAAATTATCACAGCTCCCACTATCCACAATGACTTTCACCTTGGTCTCCGCTATAAGCCCAATAGTGCGAAAAATACCATGTCTGTTAGGAGGTTCATCGACCGCTGGAGTTGTCAAGGTCACTTTATTACACACAAGTGCCTCATGGTCACCCTCATCACTTTCCTCATTCGGGTCTACCCATATTTCCTGAATGTCATCATCAGTCTCCTTATCTGCTAGATTAACGTGCCCCCGATTAGGACAATTATTGGACAAATGCCCAGGTTTCCCACAACGAAAACATTTATTACCAAAATTCTTGGCATAAGGATTGGGATTTTGACGCCCAGTAGCAGGATTAGTACCCCTCCCCACCGGTTGAGTCGGAACAGTATCCTGCTTCTCATTAGTGGATTTAGAGCATGTGGACTGTTCGGTTTCAAATATTGGGGATTTAGACCTTGAAGATTGTCCAATATTAACGGTTTGATGGGACTTAAAAATAGGGCTAAGTTGGTTATACTCAACAGTTTTAGCACGAGAGATGGCCCCATCAAGAGTTTGAACATGATATATTTGAACTTGAGATTTAATACTAGGGCGATGACCATTCACATACCTTGTAGTTTGTTTCCCTTCTGATTCGCCCAAATCGTTACGCGCAGACAGTGTATGAAAACTGTGCGTGTACTAATCGACAGTCCGATTATCCTGCTTGCATTCAAGGAATTTTTGATAAATTAACTGTTCAAAATCTGCAGGCAAAAATTGCTGTTTCAGAACCATCTTCATACGACCCCATGTGCGAACTGGTAATTTATTCTGCCTCCTCTGGTTGTTATTAAACTGCTCCCACCATGCAGATGCCCCACCGCAAACCTTGTAAGCCACATACTGCACTTTCTTCTCGTCCGGAATGTTAGGATTCATTGTTAGTGCACCCACCTTAATTTGATTGATCCATTCCACGTGTCTTTTTATGGACTTTAGGACCGCATGTAATGAAGTTCTACTTCAATTTTTAGATAAGTCCATTTCTAGATTTTTTGTTTTCAAGGCTGAGTATTGTTCGGTTGTATCATTAGCGGTTTAGTGCTTCAAGCCATCATTTTAAGAATGCCAGCATGGAGCTCTTCAATTCTCATCAAACCGCAGTTTGCATGTTTGATGAAACCGCACATCAAGACCATTCTTCAAACCGCCCTATGCTTGGTGAAACCGCAGAGCAGTTATTGAAGAATTAAAGAGATGTCATTTATTCCTTAGACAAACATTCCCTTATTGACAGTATAAGGATGTTGTTATGTCATGTCAAAATAACTCTAAGTTAACTTGGAGTTTCTGCAAGGAATGTCGGTTTGTCCATCAGTTTAAATTGTTTACCGTTAGTCCTTTCTGCAACAAAGGACAATTGTCAGGTAGTGGTGCAACAACTACCTAGGACTACAAGACAAAACCAAGGACGAAAATGACAGCTCAACCAATGGGATTTCGACAGCACTGTACCCTTCAGATTTGATTCAAATCTTTACCCAACGGTCACAAGGGTGCTCTGCCTATAAATAGCCTTCATTATTCAACAATGAAGGTTGCTGAGCTTCAAGAGATTCATTCCCAAGTATTCAAGTTTGCTTTGAAGAGTTAAACCCAGATATTCATATCTTCAACCATCTCCATTGCAAACCCAGTTCTTCATCAAAGCTTCAAGCCTAACAACCACTCATACTTAGCCTTTACACAGAAAGAATTCTATTTGCTCCACCATCATTTAGATACTTAGAGCATTTGATTTCTTTTCACACACACACCCGATTTATATGATCATATAGATTATATACTTCGAAAACACCGGTTGTTATTATAGCTTAGGTTAGACTCATTGTTTAGAGTTTAGATTTATCTTGTAAAACCTCCTCTAAATTAATACAAGTCTTATAGCTATTAGAAAATCCTAGACTAACCATCTAGGTAGAGGACGTAGTTCATTAAAGAACGAACCTCTTCAATTTGTGTGTTTGATCTTTATTTTCTGTCTTGATATTTATCTTTCTTGTTTGTGGTCTTGAACTTGTTTCCATATACGAAATGACTTGAAAGATGAATTGTGTTTTCCTTTAAACTTTAAGTTTAACTATTCTGTTGCATCATAGTGTTTTCTCAACCCGAGTCAAACTTCCAAACTCTTTAACTAACCTATTTGGCCAAACCGCAAACTCCGCTGTGCATTTTATCAGTTCGGTTCTTGTGTCTTGAACCGCAGTTGGCCAAACTGATAAGTACTCGGTTGATTTTAAGGGTATTTCGAAAAAGTTTCGGACCGCTATTCACCCCCCCCCTCTAGCGGTTCTATACCCTTGTTGCCCTCTGGGACCAACAAGTGGTATCAGAGCGTATCCACCAAACTTGTTTTTACAAGCTTAACCGCTTGGGTGCTGATCCAATGGCAAACACAAACACCCATATGATGCAAACATCCAATTCGAATCACTTACCGATTCTGGATGAAGATAGTTTTATTTTTTGGAAAGATAGGATGATGAAACACATGATTTCATGTGATCGTAGACTGTGGACCGCGGTTACTGATGGACCATATGTCCCTATGAAAGCTAATCCACGTGCAGGAACCGCAGGAGAAGAAGCTGAAGTTAAGAAATTAGAAAGTGAATGGACTGATGCAGACCGCATCAATGTGGATTTTGATGGAAGAGCTATGTCCATGCTAGTGTCAGCTATTGACCTGAGGACTCATTCTAAGGTGCTTCACTGCAAAACCGCAAAGGCTACCTGGGATGCTATAGTTGATTTTCTGGAAGGAGATTCAGATACCAAGAAGAACCGCCTCTATCAACAGAGAAGACTCTTTGACTATTTTGTTAAAGATCCTAAGGAATCTCTTAGACAATGCTATGAGAGGTTTATTGATATTGTTAACGTTTGTTTTTCTCTTGGACATGTCTATTCTAATACAGATTTGAACATGAGATTCATGCAAGCACTTGGTAGCAAATGGCTGATCAAAACTACTAACATTGAAGACAACAAGGACTTGGAAGCTCTTGATCTTCGACACTTGTATGCCATGCTGAAGGTTTTTGAATTTAAGCTTGAAGAGGTCCATGAAACCGAAAGCAGATTTAAGACCCTCTCTCTAGCTGCATTCAACAATACCTCATCTCCTGTCTACAATCCAGACCATCATCAAACCGCTCCTCACCTCCACTTGCAAACCGCTCCTCCTGACCAAAATGTTCCTAGATATAATCCTCAAACCGCACCTTCTGAATATTACCAGCAGTCTCAACAATCCTATCCTCAATCACATCAACCATATCCTCAATCTTATCAATCTTATCAGCAGTCTCATCAATCCTACACTCCTCCTCAAAGTTCTTATGCTCAGAGTGTAGGATCACAATCCTCAAGTTCTACTCAAGTTGATTTTGATGAAATGGATGATGAAGAATTTGCTTTGTATGTGAAGAGATACACCAAGTTTAGGAAAAATAATAGATCTCAATTTCCATCCAAAGGCCCAGCAAAGTTTGTCCCTCCAACCAGATTCAACAAAACTGCAGATCCCAAGACAAGGGAAGACTTGGTTTGTTATAACTGCAGACAACCAGGTCACTTTGCGTCAAGTTGTCCTAAACCGCGCTATGAAGCCGCGCCAGCAAAGAAACCATTCAACAAGAAGTTCGTGAAAAGAAGAGGAATGGTAGCTGACCAAGGAGATCAACCGCTGACATGGATGGGTTCAGACTCAGATGAAAGTGATGATGAAGAAACTGCTAATCTCTGTCTCATGGGATTTGAAGAAAGAATTGAAATTGACGAAAGCCTTCCACTGCCAAAACAACAAATGAAGTCAGTTTCACCTAAGACTCCTGAGGCTAGATCAAGCAGAGCTCCTACAACACCAAACTACACTCCCGAGGTTCAAGCAGACCAAAGTCATGATGATCAGGTACTAGAACGTGCAAACATTATATGTCAACAACACACTGTACTTAAAAAGGCATATAAACTAATGGCTGCGGAACTTGAAGAATCCCAACGTGTATGTAAATCCCACAAGGAGGAAATTGAAAATCTCAAGCTCCAAATTGCTGGGGTATCTACTATTGTGGATGAAAACCGCTATCTGAAGGACAGAACCGAGGTACTTCTCACCCAAATCCATGATCTTACCGTACAAAGGGATGACCTCCAAAAAGTGACCGATGTATGGACCAAGTCTGGTGTCACTGTGGAACAAATCCTAAATTCACAAATTCCTACTTCGGATAAAAGTGGATTGGGGTTTAAAACCGATGATGGGTGTAAGTGTCCTTGTCTCTGTGCCGAAGGTGGTGTGAAACCTACTGAACAAACCAAAGAAATTCCTAAGGTTAATCATGCTGGTAAAAAGGGCTCAAAACAAGAAATTAAAAGGCAAAATTATTTCTTTGAGTACCCTAAAAACCAGACTGGGAGAGATTCAAAGTGGAAAGAGAAATCCATAGCGGCTGAGGCAACCAAGGAAGTATTGAGTGATGAAACCGCTCCTAGTCGGTTTAAGGAAATTCCTATCATTTTCCCTAAAGCCACACCTAAGAGGAAGGTTGAGCTCAAGAAGGTAATCTTTGTTAAAGCCAAAACCGCTGACCCAGTAAAACATGAGAAACCGAAGGTCAGTAAAGGGTTTGTAAAACCGCAACCAAAACCTGGATTTATTCATTGTGCTATTTGTGCTGATTTTGGTCATAGTGCTGGTCATTGTCTTTTAAGATTCACACCCAATGCCAAGGGACGTAAAAATCCTAAGGTCAAACAAGTGTGGGTCCCAAAAAGCTGCTAACCCTAGGACCCAAGGAATAAGGGGGACCAAAACCTTTCATGTTTATTTTTCAGATTTCATGTTTTATGGCTGGAACCGCGAAGAAGAAGAAGGATCTCTGGTATTTGGATAGTGGATGCTCACGACACATGACTGGAGATTCCGAACTACTCTGCAGTTTCATCCAAATGAAAGGTCCCCCAGTAGTGTTTGGTAACAACAAGAAAGGAGAAACAGTAGGATATGGAGCAATCAAACGAGGAAAGCCAAAACATAAGTGAAAGCAGCTGGTTATGGCATAAGCGGCTCAGCCACTTGAACTTCAAGTATCTAGCAAAACTGCACAGGGATGGTCTAGTAAAAGGACTACCCAAAGTGGCTGACCATCATGATGAAAAGTGCAAAGCATGCCAGCTTGGAAAGCAGCCCAAACAGTCATTTCCTAGTAAAACCGCACCTTCAACGAACCGCTGTTTGCAATTGCTGCACATGGATTTATTTGGACCTGTCCCAACCGCCAGTATTGGAGGAAACCGCTATACACTTGTGGTGGTTGATGATTATTCAAGATATACATGGGTGGAAATGATGGCCTCTAAAGATGATACTTATGGCATCGTAACCGCTCTCTTTAGACAGCTCCAAACTCAAAAATTGGATGACATTGTTGCCGTGCGTTCAGATAATGGAACCGAATTTACAAACAATGGTGTTGCTCAATATTGTGATGATCATGGAATTGATCATAACTTCTCTGCCGCTGGGGTTCCACAACAGAATGGAGTTGTAGAAAGAAAGAACAGGACTTTGATTGAAGCCGGGAAGACAATGATTGCAGAAGCAAAGCTTCCCAAATACTTTTGGGCCGAAGCCATCAATACCGCATGTTTCACCCAGAACCGCTCCCTAATCATCAAAGTTCACAATAAGACTCCTTATGAATTGTGGAGAGGCAGATCACCCAACATTGCCTTCTTCAAGATATTTGGATGCAAGTGCTACATCTTGTACAATGGCAAAGAGTATCGAGGTAAATTTGATGCTAAGGCCGATGAAGGTATTTTTGTTGGTTATTCAAAACACTCCAAAGCTTTTCGTTGTTTCAATAAGACATCTTTAAAAATTGTAGAGTCAGTCCATGTTACATTTGATGAACATAATCTTCTTGAGCCACATATGGCTCCAAATGTTGCTGATGATTTCAGTGGTTTTGAGACAGGTACATCTTACCTTAATCGTGCAACCGCAAATAACCAACCTACTCAAACCGCACCATCAGGTTCTCCAGCCGCTCCAAATCAAACCGAAGGTGTTGCTGTAGAACCGCATTCTTCTGATCCCATTCAAACCGTTGATCCAGTTCCCAACATCACCTTCAATGAAGATTTCAATGAATATCAAGAAGAGCCTCCTCTGGAAAATCTTCAAGAAATAGTGGTTCATGATGACCTCCCTCCAGAAATCAATGAGCATAGAGACCATCCAACAACTAATGTTATAGGTCCTATCAGTTCTGGTGTTCAAACAAGAGGAAGCTTAACACATAGAGATAACCACAGTTTGTTCTCAACCGCACTGATATCTCAGATGGAACCGAAGAAGGTAGATGAAGCTCTAAGTGATCCAAGTTGGGTAGCTGCAATGCAAGAAGAGCTTAATCAGTTTGAAAGATGCAGAGTTTGGACTCTAGTTCCAAGGCCCAGAGATCACACTGTAATTGGAACAAAATGGGTATACAGAAATAAGATGGATGAAAATGGTACCATTACAAGAAACAAAGCAAGGTTGGTTGCTCAAGGTTATAGGCAAGAAGAAGGGATTGATTATGATGAAACCTTTGCACCTGTAGCCAGACTTGAAGCCATTAGATTGTTCCTGGCCTATGCCTCCTTCAAGAAATTCAAGTTATATCAAATGGATGTGAAGAGTGCATTTCTGAATGGTGAACTACAAGAAGAAGTTTATGTAGCTCAACCGCCAGGATTTGAAGACAACAAATATCCCAATCATGTCTTCAAGCTCAAGAAGGCCTTGTATGGACTCAAACAAGCTCCAAGAGCATGGTATGACACTCTATCTAAATTTCTTATTGAACAAGGCTTCTCTAGAGGTAAAATTGATACAACCCTATTTATTGCTAAACACAAAGGTCATTCATTATTAGTTCAAATATATGTTGATGATATTATTTTCGGTTCTACTAATGAGACTATGTGTGTTAAGTTTGAGAAGCTTATGAAAGGTAAATTTGAGATGAGTATGATGGGAGAGTTGACATTCTTTCTTGGACTCCAAATCAAGCAATGTCATGATTGAATTTTTATCAACCAAGCCAAATATACCAAAGATTTGATCAAGAAATTTGGGCTTGAAACCGCTAAGCCAGTTGATACCCCAATGCAAAAGGCCTGCAGTTTGGATCAAGATGAACGAGGTAAGAAAGTTGATCAGTCTCTCTACCGAGGTATGATTGGTTCTTTACTTTACTTAACTGCTAGTAGGCCAGATATCATGTTCAGTGTTTGTGTTTGTGCTAGATTTCAAGCTGACCCTAGAGAATCTCATCTTATTGCTGTTAAAAGAATTATTAGATATTTATGTGGATCTGTTAACCTTGGACTTTGGTACTCCAAAGAATCTTCATTTGATCTATTAGGTTATTCAGATGCTGACTTTGCAGCATGTAAGATAAGCAGAAAGAGCACAAGTGGTACTTGTCAGTTCCTTGGAACCCGGCTTGTATCATGGTCCAGCAAGAAACAAGCATCGGTTTCAGTCTCAACCGCTGAAGCTGAATACATTGCGGCTGGAAGCTGTTGCTCTCAAATTCTCTGGATGAAACAGCAGTTGGAAGACTATGAAGTATTTGAGAAAAACTGCCCTATCTACTGTGATAGTACTGCAGCTATATCAATCTCCAACAATCCAGTACAACACTCAAAAACCAAGCACATTGACATAAGATATCATTTCCTCAAAGATCATGTTGAAAAGAAGAACATTTTCCTAGCAAAGGTGGGAACCGACGATCAAATTGCAGATATTCTCACCAAACCGCTCGAAAATTCTAGGTTCTTTCATCTACGAGGAGAAATGGGTATGCTGGAACTTACTTAATATAATTCATGCCTATTTATTCTTGTTCTAATAATATTTGTCAAGTATTTTGGCTCTATTAAGAAAATGCAAATAGTTTGCGGTTCAATAGACAAAACCGCAACAAGATGGTTCGGCTAAAGATTCCACTCAAACCGAAGAGTCAAGTAGAACAATTTCAGTTTTATCCAAACCGAATTGTCAAAGCAAGGTTTCGGTTTTCTCTACTGAAACCGAATATAGATCTGAAAGATATCGGTTTCACCAAAACCGATAATAAGGAAAAGGTAAGTCGGTTTACGCAAAACTGCTCAGGTATGAAATTGCATTTTAGTCCCTACTTTATGTCACTTCATTCATTAAGGACCTTTTTGCAATTATCTCTGCCGCATTAAATGTGAATCGACAGGTACACTGACGGTTGAGTTTCCTTAGCCGTCATGCCCGCTCCACTACCCGAGGTGGTTAATTGAGTATAAAAGACAAACCATTTTTCAATTTATCTTTTTACCTTCTTACTCTTTTTAGCAAAAACCCCTCTCTCTCCTCTGTACGCATTCATCCTTCTCTCTCTCTGTTCTCACTAAATTTTCTTACTTAAACAAAATTTTCTATGGCACCAAAGAAATCAATTGATCTTGCTTCTTCTTCTACATCATCCAAACCATCGAAGCCTGATATGGTATGAAATTCTGAACCCTAACTCAGTATATCTCACTTATCCGCCATTGTTGAAGCTTAAAAGCTTGTTCATCTTCCTTTGATCATTTTATGCTTTTTCTTCAATTTCTTGGTTGGTTTGTGTTCGCATTTACTTATATACACTGATTGATTACTTTGTTTTAAGATTTGTGTTCAATTTTGAGCAAAATCAATTTTGGGGTTATTTGGTGTTCTTGCGAAATTTTGCAGATTCTGGGTTCATGTGTTGTTATTTGTCTTAGTTTATTTAGAACTTTGTTAGAATCTACTCTCTGTGATCATTTTGATATAATTTTTCCATATTTTGGTTAAGATTTTGTTTTGCATATTCATACTCTGTTCTTCGTGTTCTTCATGCATTCAAACTCTTTTTCAAAATTTTCCCTCTTTGATCCATTTTGCCTTCACTATTCCTTCATTCTTTGTTTTTACATTTTTACCCTTACTCTCCTTGAACCGCCTGTTTTCATTGTTAGGATTCCTTGTTATAGTTTGTAGTACTTAATCAAACCGCGGTTTGCTTAAGGATTCAAACTATCATTCTTTAAATTATTTCTAACTAAGAATGTCTTTCAGGATCCCTCAAACTTTGTTCCCGGTTCTAGGATTCTTGAGAATGAACTTAAACAAGATGCAGTTGGAAGGAAGCTCCTCAAACTGTTGAATGATGCTAAACTGCTACCTCTGTTTCTTATGGATGAACCGCAGTTTGTTACTATTATCTGCGCCGAATTCTTTGAGAATGGGATCTCCACGAAGGCTGAATTACTAGATGTAAGAGGAGAACCGATAAGGGATCTGGAATCCGGTGAAATTAAATTTGAAGATGCTATCAAGTCCACCGTCTGTGGCAAAGAAGTGATCCTAACCGCTTCCAAGATTGCAGTTCTAGCTGGTCTTGAGAACTCTGGAGTTATGGGGATAAAACCGGAACTTCTAAGCAATACTACAATGGAGCTGATTGGAGTTAACTCTTTCTCCACCAAGAATTCCTCCAAAAAGGACTTTGGAGAGGTGATGGCTCATCTTTGTGAACTGGTAGATTCTGGAGTTATGTGCAAGAATGGAAACCACAACAACTTTACAAGTGAACAGTATGCTTACTGTGTGGCCATTCTTAAAGGGAAGAAACTGCACTGGCCCAAGGTTGTGATGAAGGAGATTATAAATGCTCTAAACCGCCTCCATGCTGCTAAAGCCGCTGGAAAATCCAAGGTCAGAAATCATTGCAGGTTGCTGACAAAGTTCTTGCATCAAGATACTGCCATTTTCAAGTTCTCTACTGAACACAAGGACTATTGGTTGGATCCTAGTGAAAAATCTATCTTTGGACTGTCAAGACTTGATACCTTCAGAACAACCTTTGGATGGCGGTTTGCTCAAACTGTTTGGAATGAGGACCCTCTTCCTGAAGCCGAACGTGGCCCATTTCCTGAAGCTCGGCTCAACAAATCAGGGAAACCGTATGCTGGTGCCATTGCTGATCAGGCCCATGCTACGCTGCTAAGAAATGAAGGTCAAACTGCCACTCTAAACCGACTGGGGTTAAGTCATTTAGCTCAAACCGCGGTACAGGCTGAGGGGGAGCCTGCAGCTCGGTCTATACCTGCGGCTCGTCCCAAGGAAACCGCCGCTCCAAGGAAAAGAAAGGGAACTGCTCAAATCCCTTCGGTTATTACAAAAGCAAACCTATCCAAACCGCCTTCTAAACCCTCTATTCCCAAACCTCAAGTTAAACCCCTCTCTCCAGTACATCAAAATGTGGAGAAATCCTTAAATTTTGCTAAGGATGCCTCCTCTCTTAAAGCCGCCAAGGCAAAATCCATTCCAGAACTTATCCCCTCACCTCATCTTTTTCTTCCTATCCCTTCTCCTCCTAAACCTTCCACTTCTAAACCGCCATCTGTTCAATTCTCTGAAGAACAGTTGGCTGAAATTTTCAAAGCCTTCCCAAACCTTAAACCTTCCTCTCAAACCGATCCTGAGCAGACCGAAGTGTCTGAGGATGCGGTTCTATTTGAACAAACCGCTGTATCTACCATTGTGGTTCAGCCTGAGCAAACCAATGAGTTTGAGGCTGCAGCATTGCCTGAGCAGACTGATATGTCTGAGGCACTTGGTGAACCTGAGCAAGATGTTGAAGTTCTTGAGGTTCAACCGCCAAAGAAGAAGAGGAAGTTGGTGAAGAAAAGTGATTATGTAGAGCATTGGCAGTCAAGGCCACCAGGCGCTATTGACTTCAGTGAGGCTGACTACAAAAGAGATCACTCACCTCTTGAAGGAGCTTTTGCAAGAGAGCTAAGAGAAAGAGATGAGATGAGGAAGGCAGGCATTGACCCAATGATGGTTGAGGTCTCTCCTCCTTCACTTAAAAGAAAGTTGGACTTTGATTCACCTGAGCATACTCCCTCTTCATCTCCTGATTTACCTTATGCTCCAACTCCGGTTTTGCCATCTACTTCTGTGTCGGTTCAACCACTGCCTCTTCCTTCAGTTCAACCGCTGGCTATTACTCAAGCTCAACCTCTCTCTCAGCCGCCAGTTCAGCTATCTCCACAGACATCGGTTTCATTCATTAAACCGAAGACAAAGAAACGAAAGAATGCTGCTGACTTAGCAAAATATTTGAAGCGGTTCAAAACTAAAACCTCTAGGGAAAGAAGGGCTGGAGCCCATGCTCGTGCCGCCGCCAAAGCCGAAGCTAGATTCTTGAAGGCTGGCCGCCCTAACCCTTTTGCTATCTTTCCCAAGGATGAGATGGAAGCCGCAGTTGAACACTTAATTCTTTCAGTTGCAGACAAAGTGATGGGTGAGATTGCCGATCAGGTACTCATGGATCCCACTCTTGCTAGTCAATTCTTTCTACAATTAACTGCTAGAGCCTATCCTCCTATGTTGAATTGGAGATTTGTGCCTTCACCTTCCATTCTTTTAAATGATAATTATTTGAGATTTCCTCTTCTTCCTTCTTCACCTCCTCAAACTGCAATTATCCCTATTCTTTCTTTTCCCCTCTTTGATCCCATTGAGCTTGAAACCGCCCTTAGGATCTCTATGGGTGAAACCTTAGAAGAGGCACACATTCTGTTGAAAGGTAAAGCCAAGATGCCTTCTTCCTCCCATCAATTTGATGATGCCATCCAAATTTCTGATGATGATAATTCCAGTGATGAGCACATCCCTCCCTATACTCCTTCTGATGAACCGCCCTCTTCAATTCCTTCCTATCCAATTCTACCTCTTCATGCTTCAACCGCCGATTTGATAGATGCGGTTAGAAATATTCAATTTCATCAACAAACCGCCACTTCTCGGTTTGACACTCATCTCCTCACCATTCAATCTGATCTTGATGCCATTAAGGGGGAGAGAGTAAATGAGAGATTTGAAGATAGGTCAAGCCAACAACAGCTAGATGAGAGACTGAACTTAATCTTGGAAAATCAACTGGCCCTTCAAGATCTTGTCAGAACCAACAATGATCTTTGCAACTTAAAGTTTCAAGCCGTTGATGCTTCACTTCAATCTGTTGTTAAGAAACTGGATATTCTGGCCCAGCATGCGCTTGATTCTTCTGAGCTTATACTTCATAGAACCGGGAAACTTGTCAAACAAACCGCTGCAATTGAATTGAAGATTGATGAACCGACTGAAGTTCGGCTTCGTGCAGCTGACTTTGTTTTTGAAACCACCCGTGGATCCGGTTCTAGAAATGTTGATCAAACCGCTCCCGCTGTTAATGTTCAAATTGCACAAGAACAAGCTGCTCAAGATGCTCAAACCGTTCAGAACCAAACCGCAGATGATGCTGCTGCTGCAAGGGGTTCTGTTGCAGATGAAGTAGACTAGACCTCTTTTCTTAGTCTTTCTTTTTGGTATCTCTTGTAATTCATACATTGTAAGTTACTATCCTTTATGATTGAATTATAATGAGAATGACTGCATAGCATTCTGTTTCCAAAACTTTGTTTATTCAAACTGCTTGTTTGTGAAACAATGCTTGTATTTCTTAAAACCTCATGCACTACATTCATCATGAAAATACCTTTAAGTGCATTGTGTTTTAAACATTCAGTTTAAACATGCATTTCTGATCCTCAAAATCATATCATTCTTTATGCATCTGAATGTATTTCTTTTCTATCTCTTATTCATTTCCTTTATTTTTGATAGATTAGAAATCTATGATCTAGCATAGTGTGTGCATTGACTTGGGACATGCAATTTCATGAAATTTATTTCTGACATGTTCTTACCAAGTACAATGTTTTGCTATTATCATAGTGTGGTAATGGCATCAATCAAATAGGGGGAGATTGTTAGGATTCATTGTTAGTGCACCCACCTTAATTTGATTGATCCATTCCACGTGTCTTTTTATGGACTTTAGGACCGCATGTAATGAAGTTCTACTTCAATTTTTAGATAAGTCCATTTCTAGATTTTTTGTTTTCAAGGCTGAGTATTGTTCGGTTGTATCATTAGCGGTTTAGTGCTTCAAGCCATCATTTTAAGAATGCCAGCATGGAGCTCTTCAATTCTCATCAAACCGCAGTTTGCATGTTTGATGAAACCGCACATCAAGACCATTCTTCAAACCGCCCTATGCTTGGTGAAACCGCAGAGCAGTTATTGAAGAATTAAAGAGATGTCATTTATTCCTTAGACAAACATTCCCTTATTGACAGTATAAGGATGTTGTTATGTCATGTCAAAATAACTCTAAGTTAACTTGGAGTTTCTGCAAGGAATGTCGGTTTGTCCATCAGTTTAAATTGTTTACCGTTAGTCCTTTCTGCAACAAAGGACAATTGTCAGGTAGTGGTGCAACAACTACCTAGGACTACAAGACAAAACCAAGGACGAAAATGACAGCTCAACCAATGGGATTTCGACAGCACTGTACCCTTCAGATTTGATTCAAATCTTTACCCAACGGTCACAAGGGTGCTCTGCCTATAAATAGCCTTCATTATTCAACAATGAAGGTTGCTGAGCTTCAAGAGATTCATTCCCAAGTATTCAAGTTTGCTTTGAAGAGTTAAACCCAGATATTCATATCTTCAACCATCTCCATTGCAAACCCAGTTCTTCATCAAAGCTTCAAGCCTAACAACCACTCATACTTAGCCTTTACACAGAAAGAATTCTATTTGCTCCACCATCATTTAGATACTTAGAGCATTTGATTTCTTTTCACACACACACCCGATTTATATGATCATATAGATTATATACTTCGAAAACACCGGTTGTTATTATAGCTTAGGTTAGACTCATTGTTTAGAGTTTAGATTTATCTTGTAAAACCTCCTCTAAATTAATACAAGTCTTATAGCTATTAGAAAATCCTAGACTAACCATCTAGGTAGAGGACGTAGTTCATTAAAGAACGAACCTCTTCAATTTGTGTGTTTGATCTTTATTTTCTGTCTTGATATTTATCTTTCTTGTTTGTGGTCTTGAACTTGTTTCCATATACGAAATGACTTGAAAGATGAATTGTGTTTTCCTTTAAACTTTAAGTTTAACTATTCTGTTGCATCATAGTGTTTTCTCAACCCGAGTCAAACTTCCAAACTCTTTAACTAACCTATTTGGCCAAACCGCAAACTCCGCTGTGCATTTTATCAGTTCGGTTCTTGTGCCTTGAACCGCAGTTGGCCAAACTGATAAGTACTCGGTTGATTTTAAGGGTATTTCGAAAAAGTTTCGGACCGCTATTCACCCCCCCCTCTAGCGGTTCTATACCCTTGTTGCCCTCTGGGACCAACACGGAATATTCATCAAGGCAAAATATTTTTCTACTTCCGAAAGCCAATCTGTGAAATCCTCCATGTCGAGCTCACCCGTGAAAAAGGGTAGATCAGCTTTAATTTTAGGAGACTGGTCCACGGGTGCAGCGATAAAATCATCTTCACACTACAACAAAAGTGACTTTTCCCGGCACTTTAAAAAGTGCAGGAAATTGAAAAAAAGTGCCGGAAAAGCTATTCCCGGCACTTTTAAAAGTGCCAGAAAAAGTGGTGTCGGCAATACTTACCGGCACTTTAAAAGTGCCGGAATTTCACGGCACTTTTCAAAAAGTGCCGCTAATTTCCGGCACTTTTCAAAAGTGCCGGCATTTTCCGGCACTTTTTTCCGGCACTTTTTAAAGTGCCGCTAATTTAAATAAAATTATTTTGAATTTACCCGGATTCGAACCCACGACCTCTTGCATACAAAGCACACCTTCTACCGCTAGGCTAAATCATTTTTTGTCATAAATTTTCATATACAATTATTTGTTACAAAACAAAAACTTATTTTAGGCAATTTCTATTATTGTAGTCCATGAAAATCTAATATAAGTAAAAAATTAAAGCAAAGTTACATGAAAAATATGATTAAATTTAAAAATTAAATAAAAAATTCAAAACAAACATCTTGTTTTTAGCGGCACTTTTGAAAAAGTGCCGGAATTTAGCGGCACTTTTGAAAAAGTGTCGGAAATTCTCGGCACTTTTGAAAAAGTGCCGCTAATTCCCGTCACTTTTTCAAAAGTGACGCTAATTCCCGGTACTTTTTCATAAGTGCCGCTAATTTTCGGCACTTGTTAGAAAGTGCCGGGAATTAGCGGCACTTTTGAAAAAGTGTCGGGAATTAGCGGCACTTTTTCCAAAAGTGCCGGAAATTAGCGGCACATATGAAAGTGCCGGTAAATAAGTGCCGGAAAAAGCCATTTTTGTTGTACCCTCCGAATCTGAATCCTCTCCTCCGGCTGGCGGATTACGGTTGTTTCGACCGTTTCCCACAGGAGCTGCATTAGCCCCTGCCCGTTGCCTTCAGCGACCACCAACCTGCAAACCCTCCAAAACCCTAACAAGATCTGTATGACGAGCTGCAGCCTGTTCTTCACGCTGACGGTCTCGTTCTTCAGCTTGTCGGTGTCTTTCTTCGGCTGCTTGATTCACACGATCAAGGATTGCAAGAAGAGCGCCGTTGTTGTTTCTGTCGCCGTTCACATCTTCTCTGGATCTCTCCTTACTGATACCAATTGATGCAGCGGAATACAACCTAAATCAACCACAACAGAAGATCTAGTATAAATCAGAAAGAATGAAACCTTCAACAAGCCAACAATGGCTTTTAGGGTTTGAACCCACAAAGTTGCAAAGGCAAACTTTAAAATCAATTAATCAAAACATGTCCAATACCGAAAACATAAAAGAGTATTTATACTCCCACAAATAATAAAACCTAACCCTAAAATCGTTTTTAATCAAAATACCAAAAATACCCATAATTGTTTGCAACAAAAATAAAAGACCGATCATTAATTTTCTGGGAATTCGGCGCCAACACGGTCGTGCAGCCTTTTTAGCACGGTCGTGCCATCTTGTTCGACTGCGTCTCCGTTTCCACCCAACATATGCACAGCCGAGCATTGAACCTGGAGCGGCCGTGCAGGTGAGGTCCGGGCGGGCGACTTCCTTGGTCCGGGCGGATCATGGCTGGGGCTTCACGAATTCTTCCTCGTTCTACATCACTTTTGAAGAAGTGACGGGAATTAGGGGCACTTTTGAAAAAGTGCCGGGAATTAACGCCACTTTTTCAAAAATGCCGGGAATTTCCGGCACTTTTTATAAGTGCTGCTAATTTCCGGCACTTTTTTATAAAGTGCCTCTAAAAACAAGATGTTTGTTTTGAAATTTTTATTTAATTTTTAAATTTAATCATATTTTTCATGTAAAATTGCTTTAATTTGCTTCTTATATTAGATTTTTATGGACTACAATAATAGAAATGCCCTAATATAAATTTTTGTTTTGTAACAAATAATTGTATGTGAAAATTTATAACAAAAAATGATTTAGCCTAGCGGTAGAAGTTGTGCTTCGTATGCAAGAGGTTGTGGGTTCGAATTTGGGTAATTCAACAATATTTTTATTTAAAATACAACACTTTAAAAAGTGCCGCTAAAAGTCATATTTTTTTTTTTTTTGTAGTGACACTCTTTTGTCATCAGTTATTAAGTTGTTATTCAGTCCACATCAATATAAATTTAGCCCAATATCAGATTTATGAATTAGTCACCATAGATAAACAAATTACATATAATTTGTGTTAACAATGAAATTCGAAATGTGGGCCACAAGTTTGAAAACCTAGCATGCATTTATTAACTGAGCTAGGTAAGTCCGTGGTTGAGTGCTCTGCCCTTAACATTTGAGGGTTCGTGTTCAAATTTTAAATTTAACCTCAAAAAGAAAAAAACTTGTGTGAGACGGATCTTATTGAGAGAGTAAATGGTTTGCCCCCTTATGGGTGGGGCGGGGCAAGCCCATTTTCTCTCTCAACAAGACCCGTCTCACGTGTGAGACCGTCTCACATAAGACTTCCTCAAAAAAAAATTACCAAAAAATAGAATATAAATTATACTCCCTCCGTTTTACGTCACTTGAGACTTTTGGTCAACGTAATATCGTTTTGACGAAGACTTTATAGATTATTTATGATCCTAATAAAAATTTAAAAATTATAAAATGATTCACCGTAAAAACCACTCTCAATCACATTTTTTATTTTTTTATTAAGATCGTCAAATTTTCTATAAAGTCTTTGTCAAAACGATATTAAGTTGACTAAAAGTCTCAAGTGACATGAAACGGAGGGAGTATATTTTAAAATATAAAATTACTTTTGTTTTCTGAAAATCTATACTCCCTCCGTCCCACTCGAATTAGGACAAATTACCATTTTGGGGGTCCCATTCGAATTGGGACAACCCAAAAATGGAAGTGTTTTATTTAATGGGAGCCACATTCACACTCACAACAACTTTCGACTCATTATTCTCTACCCCACTTTCTCTCTCATACTTTACTTTTCATAATCACAACACATACTCCAGTAAGATTATTTATGATCCTAATAAAAATTTAAAAATTATAAAATGATTCACCATAAAAAACACTCTCAATCACATTTTTTATTTTTTTATTAAGATCGTCAAATTTTCTATAAAGTCTTTGTCAAAACGATATTAAGTTGACCAAAACTCTCAAGTGACATGAAACGGAGGGAGTATATTTTAAAATATAAAATTACTTTTGTTTTCTGAAAATCTATACTCCCTCCGTCCCACTCGAATTAGGAGAAATTACCATTTTGGGGGTCCCATTCGAATTGGGACAACCCAAAAATGGAAGTGTTTTATTTAATAGGAGCCACATTCACACTCACAACAACTTTCCACTCATTATTCTCTACCCCACTTTCTCTCTCATACTTTACTTTTCATAATCACAACACATATTCCACTAACACTTTTTCCTTAATCCCCATACCCATCCCAAAAATCCTAATTCGGGTGGGACAGAGGGAGTATATATTAAAAGTCGAGGCAGAGGTATACGAATTCGCCATGTGGACAGTTTAGGCTAAAGAATGCTTTTGGTGAAGCCATGTCATCACCATTCTTATTGATAAGTGACTCTTGATATTCTTATTATTAGATAATAATATTAGTTAATAATAATAGTTATTATATAAATTAACTATTACTATTAATAGTATTAGCAAACTATAATAGTTATTGTATAAGTTAACTATTACTATTAATAGTATTAGTTAACTATAATAGTTATTGTATAAGTTAACTATTACTATTAATAGTATTAGTTAACTATAATAGTTACTATATAAGTTAACTATTACTATGAATAATATTAGTTAACTATAATAGTTATATAAGTTATTTATTACTATTAATAGTATTAGTTAACATTAATAGTTACTATATAAGTTAACTATTACTATTAATAGTATTAGTTAACCATAATAGTTACTACATAGGTTAACTTTTACTGACAATAATAGTTAATGAAAATAGTTACTATATATATTAACTTTTATAATTAACAGTATTAGTTAATTATAATAGTTATTATATAAGTTAATAATTATTTCTTAAAAATAAATTAACTATTACTATTAATAATATTAGTAAACCATAATAGTTACTCTCTTCATTCCAAATTGAATGTCATGTTTATACTAAAATGAATGATTTTTTGAAATTTTACATTCAAATAATTTTTTACCTAAGATTTTTTTTCATATATCATTATATGCATTCATTTAAGTGCAACGGTTACTAAAATATGAAGAGTCTCAATAAAATTTAATATATTAAAATAATTATGATAAAGTGACTTTAACTTCTCCGGTATAAGAAATGAAAAGTCATAATTTGAAATGTAAAGTCACAAAAAAATAATATTTTTATTTGTTACTTAAAACAAATGAAATTTCTACAAACAATTTATTTTGTTTAACTAATAAATTAAGAGAAAATTTTGGGGGAAACTAGTTTCTCCATAAGTTATAAAAAATCCTGTTTTTATAGGGGTTAAGGCTTAGGTTTTAAGGTTTAGGGTTTATAATTTAGGGTTTAGGGTTTAAAATTTAAGGGTTATAAAGTGGACTTTTTATAACTTATGGAAGAACTAGTTTCCCCCAAAACCAACTCATAATTAAAAAGTTTATGTTGATGCAACTCTAATCCTGCAAACAAAGGAAAAGTCACAAAAAACATTAATCTTTATTTTAAATCCAAAGTTAGAAAATGATTTACTCTTTTATTTATCCCCTCGAAATAAAAAAGAAAATTAAATGTACTCCCTCTATCCCTAAATGAGTGTCCATTTTCAAGAAATATTTGTCCCAAAATGAGTGTCTTTTTTTTAGCATAACTTTGTCCCTAATTTTTTTCGAATTTTTTTCACTGGTTTCTTTATACGTGCAAAACTAAATGTTTGGAAAGGAGATTACAAGATTATACATGAATCTTTGCCACCAAATTGTACAAAAAGTTGAGATTTTCAGATGCCCCTTAAAATGAAATTTGGACATTCATTTAGGGACAGAGGTAGTAATTGATTATTTACATGTCTTCTTTTTTAATTGTATTTTTGAGATATTTAAAAATTATTTGTGTTGGGTTAATGCCTTTCAATTTGGGACGCTAAGTTAAAGGATTAAACAACAGAAGATTTCACAATTCCTTGGCAGAACAGAGCTAGGTCCGGGCGCGCAAGGCATATGACCCGGGCGGACCAAGGGGGGTCCGGGCGCACCAGGCTGAAGACCCGGGCGGACCTAGGCTAAAGGCGAATCGGAAATCTTACGTCGGAAATTCTGCATGATAGAAAGGAGTAGATCCGGGCGGACCTTGGAAGGCACCCGGCCAGACCAAGGCAAAGGGTCCGACCGGACCAAGGTAAGCACCCGACCGGACCAGGTCTCCAGATTCCAGGTTCGTGTATTTTTCAGCAGTTACGTAAAAGGGAAGGTTTTCAAGTCAGTTTCGTACTAGAATTCCAAGTTCCTATCAGACTTTGAGATAGACTTCACCGGTAAAAATAGAGGCCATTAGTTTAGATCAAAGTTAGCCGAAAGCGTCAAGATAAATTATTAGAGTGCTCAGAGCAAGGTCTGTAATTCTACAGTTACACAGTTAGGAATTATTGTGATCAATAATTCGTGTAGCAGTAATAGTGTGATCTTGTAATGGTTTCTCCAGATTGATAATAATATTCTCTCCCTTCCCCGTGGACGTAGCCAAGTTGGTGAACCACGTATATCGGTGTTCTTGTGATCGCTCGCTTTTCTTATCAAGTCTTGTTATTGCTCTAACAAGTGGTATGAGAGCTCTGGTTGTTCCAGAGCTTTGGTTCGTGGTTGGAGATTCAGGGATTCCTCTGCAGAGAACAAGAAGATGGGTCAAGGAGAAGATTTGACCGACAAGTTCAATGAGAAGAATAGTTTTTCTCTCTGGCAGATCAAGATGAAGGCCTTGTTGATAGATAAAGATTTATGGGAAATGTTGGAGATTGCAACCAGGGATCGCAAGGATCCCAAGGGTAAGGCAGTCACCACAGAGGGTACAGTAGAACAGTCAGAGAAGGACAAGATAGCAGCAGCGAAGGAGGTGGCGGCATTGAAGAAGTTAGATCAGAAGGCTCACGCCAAGATCATCAGACAGTTGGATGATGAGATCCTAACCAATGTTGCAGGAACATACTCCGGAAGCGATCTTTAGTTGAAGTTGGAAGATATGTACATGACACGTTCATTGACCAACAAGTTATCCCTGAAGAAGAAGCTATATGATTGTCGTATGAATGAAGGTACGCCCATAAATGATCATCTTGACAGATTTACTTTTGCATTACTTGACCTGCGTAATATAGGAGTAGTTGTTGATGACGAAGGTGCAGCCTTGCAACTTTTAGTATCTTTACCTATGTGTAGATACCCCGGGTGGGAACACCACGGCTTTAGGCTCGAGCGCGTGATATTATCCTAGGATGTCTAACTTGATTTTAGATTGTTTTAGAGTCGCCACCTATGTTTTGAGGAACATAAGAAAAACCTATTGATTGTAGCCTAAGTTTTGGTTACGAAAACAGAGATTCTTTGTTTTGAGGTCCGGGGGTTAGATTACGAGATGGGAAGTACCGAAACACCCATCTCACCCAACTTAAGTTGGTCTTGCTTGATCAAAATCTACATAAATGAAAATGTTCTTCTTCTTCTTCTTCTTTAAGTCATAAAAAAGGGGGGTTTAAAATATGATTTGGAATGTAGGAGATAACTCCTTAACCAACCTCAATGAGATGAGGTGATCATTAGAGTCATGTCCCAAAATGATTTGGGTGATTGCACATTTGATTAAAGTAAAAGAGAGAGGAGATGAGGTAGAAAAGAAAGGAAAAGATGGACTTTTACCTACAATTTGAAGAACTTCAAATGTTGCTTGATTTGATTCTTGGAGAACCTTTAGAAAGTGACTCTCTTTGTCTAGTTTTTTGATGCTTTTTCCCAATGATTTTTTGATCAATTTTCGATCCTTGAAAATGGAGGTAAAGAGAGGTTTTTATAGGTGAAAGAGGGGTGTTTTTGGTGCCAAAACTCAGTCACCAAGAAATCCTTCCCGGGCAAAATCCTGTAAATTGAGCAAGGGAGGGAATCCTGGCCAGAAATCTGTAACTGACGCCCAGAGGCGCGCGCTTCCTGCTTTGGGGGCGGGAGGCGCGCGCGCCTGGATCCTAGTGTCGGAGGCGCGCGACTCAGAGAAGGCAATTTTGACAGAATGGACTAGAAAGTCAGCCCTGTCATTCAGTTTAGTCCCTGGACTTAACGAAGTCAGTCAGGAACTTAATGGAAGTGACAGAAACTAACGAGAAACACTTAGAATGGGGAGAAACACAAAATCAAATATGCAATCGGGGTGAGCGGTCCAAGGCGGGGTGTCTACAGAGCCCCTCGGCGACGTGGATTGCAAAGCAAAACGCGTCGACGAAAGTTAAAAACACCCGCCGAGGACATCACCAAAAAAGGCAAAGACTCGATGAAAGCAGGAATTTAAAATTGCGAGAGATAGTGGTGCGCTCCCTGTGTGAGCGGCTTTTGTTGATAGAGGGGGTGGCATAATCCGTTAGGTGAACCTGCCGGGTGAATGTTTTGAATGAGGCCGTTAGTGAACCTTCTGATGAATCCGTTAGTGAATCCCTTGGATGAGTTCGTTGGTGAACCCTTGTTGACGAATCCGTTGGTGAATCCCTTGGATGAGTCCGTTGATGAACCCTTGTTAACGAATCTGTCGGTGAATCCGTTTAATGAATCCGTTAGTGAATCCCTTGGATGAGTCCGTTGGTGAACCCTTGTTGACGAATCCGTTGGTGAATCCGTTTAATGAATCCGTTAGTGAATCCCTTGGATGAGTCCGTTGGTGAACCCTTGTTGACGAATCCGTTGGTGAATCCGTTTGATGAATCCGTTAGTGAATCCCTTGGATGAGTCCGTTGGTGAACCCTTGTTGACGAATCCGTTGGTGAATCCGTTTGATGAATCCCTTGGATGAGTCCGTTGGTGAACCCTTGTTGACGAATCCGTTGGTGAATCCGTTTGATGAATCCGTTAGTGAATCCCTTGGATGAGTCCGTTGGTGAACCCTTGTTGACGAATCCGTTGGTGAATCCGTTTGATGAATCCGTTAGTGAATCCCTTGGATGAGTCCGTTGGTGAGCCCTTGTTGACGAATCCGTTGGTGAATCCGTTTGATGAATCCGTTAGTGAATCCCTTGGATGAGTCCGTTGGTGAACCCTTTGGATGAGTCCGTTGGTGAACCCTTGTTGACGAATCCGTTGGTGAATCCGTTTGATGAATCCGTTAGTGAATCCCTTGGATGAGTCCGTTGGTGAACCCTTGTTGACGAATCCGTTGGTGAATCCGTTTGATGAATCCGTTAGTGAATCCCTTGGATGAGTCCGTTGGTGAACCCTTTGGATGAGTCCATTGGTGAACCCTTGTTGACGAATCCGTTAGTGAATCCGTTTGATGAAATATTGCTTTGAAGTCTCGTGCCATTTGGAGTCACACTTGACTTTTGAATTGTGGGGTACGGGCACAGTTGACTGCGACCAGAAAAATATTCCTGCTGGGGATGAAATGTTGAGATTGACTCTTGAGGGGGGCGTGGCACCCGTGACAGAACTTAGGGAGTTCGGATTTTTGAAGAGGACAGCCTACTTATGAGTGGGAGTTTCTATCCTGCTTTCGATTTTTGACATGCCTTAAGGGCGGAGCAGAAAAGGTGTGCCCAACTGGGTGTCCGAGGATCGGGAGAGTGTGCTGGAGATATCTGACAAGGCCCTTTTCTTCAAGCGATTTAGACCTGGGAGGCGCGCGCCTTCCCATGTAGGCTTGGGACGCGCGCGCGCTTCATACTGCTGGCGGGTGGCGCGCACGTCTGGGAGGCGGAATTCCGGGCTTGACATTTGCTGACCAAAAGAGCCTCCAACAGCTATAATATCATCTTCTGTTCGACCACTTGATTCTCACAGCTCCTTTCTGCCATTTTTGAACATCATATTATTGATTAACTTCGCTTGTGATCAACATTTTCCATGGCTTCCAATTCTTTTGCCCTTGACGCCAAGGTCGTTAGTGTGTATGAAAAGGACTTGGGCACTTTTGTGTATTCTTTCAAGACCCATCCCAATAAGGCATTCATTAAAGACTTCGGGTTCCGAATTCTTTTTACTTTGCGGACGTTGAAACCGGATTGGGATTTGTTGAGAGCTGCCGCGGCTTTCTGGGATTGCGACAGCCATACTTTCAACCTTTCAGCTAATGAAATGGTGCCGACTGTTGACGATTTCGGGGCCATCCTTGGCGTGCCTTTGGCCGGTCGGATTGCCGTCCCCAAATATCACCGTGGTGCCGTCGACTCTTGGGTTGAGTTACTGAATCTCCCTGTTGAGGATGTGAGGAAGATGTTGCACGGTACCGTGATTGACATAACTGAGTTGCCGATGTTCTTCAGTTTGCACTCGGAGGACCCGGTGGTTCAATCTTTCAAAAGAAATGCCATGGCTGTTTGTCTCTTCAGCGAAGTACTGTTTGTTACACCTTTCGGGACTGCGGACGCGCAGTTGGCTGAGATTATTTTGCAAGCTAAGGACCAGCGATTTAGTGTAATTCCTCTTATTGTAGGGGAGACGTTGCATGGTCTTGATGAGTTACACAGGACGGGCAAGATGTGTCGGGGAAGCCCTTTGCTCTTGACCATATGGCTCCGAGGACATTTCAGAATTTATTCTCCGGATGGTGATTTGTCTCCTTTTGCTGTTCATAGGAGGAAGTTGTTGATCCGGGATTTATCTGAAGAGGATTGGAAGAAATTCTTTGCCTCTCGGGTGACCGTCGATATTGAGTGGTGTCCTCCTTCTTGGGGTCTTCGTCCTTTTGTGGAATGGACTCTTGGTTTTCAGCACGTGGTTGTGCCCGGTTTGAGAGATTCTTCCTTTTACCAGCCAGAGCGGGTTCTGCGACAGTTTGGTCGCCAACAGACAATTCCTTTTCCGAGGGATGGAATGCTTCGTCCAGTTGCTTAGATGGGTCCTGACTTCTCGAGTGAGCTTCAGTCGGCTTGGGGAGATGACCGCAATCGTTGGGCTTTCGCTCCTCTGCATCGGGGGAGTGTCTTCCTTCCCGAGAGCTACTTGGATTATTTATTTGGCACCCTTTACCGTGGCATCACTTGGGTTGATGTGCTTCGTGCCGAGTTGTTGGGACAGGGTTTTGAGCCTAGCAGCACTTTGAAATATAGAGAGGCTGCTGTTGATTCGAGTAACATTCTCGCTGACCCTTTCGGTACTCCTTTGGATGACTTTTATTCTAGGAGACGTGCTGCAGCACAGAAGGTTTCGGTGCGTATTAGTGCTCCTTCGTTACCCAAGAAGAAAAGGATTGAGAGACGATCGGGCGGTCCTTTGAAAGCTAAGAGAAAATTGGATTTTTCTTAGTACCCTAAGAGATTGCAATTTAGACCACTTTGTTTTAGGATTTAATGTTTTGATGTCTTTTGTTGCTCAATAAATCCGTTGTAATGGTTTGAATAATTCATTGAATGAATAAAAATTGCATTTTGTTATTTGAAGTGAATTGGGTATTTTTGATATGTTTTAGACCGCACCCGAAGGTTGCCTACGTTCCTCCAGTTGGGAGGCTCAGGTCTTCGTAGTTCAAACAAACAAAGACCATTTTTTTATTTTATTTTTTTTTTTTTTTTTTTGTGCACCCTGTTTTTTGCCTAGACCGCCCTTGCGGGTTTTCAATCTAGCGGGCTTCTTTTTTGCACGTGCTCTAATTTTTGCCTAGGCCGCCCTTGCGGGTTTTCAACCTAGCGAGCGATTTTTTTTTTTTTTTTTTTTAATCGTCTTTGTTTATTAAGCGTAGAACCTCTTGAGCTTGTCGAGGTTGACCTCCTTTGGCAGCTGGTCACCATCTAAATCCACGAGCCGGACTGCACCACCGCTTAGTATCTTTTTGACCACGTACGGACCGATCCATCGGGGTCCCCATTTTCCCAGGGGATTCATGGCATTAGGAGGATGTTGTCTTAAGACCAAATCTCCCACATTGATGTTTCGAGGCTTCACTTTTTTGTTGAAAGCTCTTGCCATCCTTTGCTGATATGCCCTCGTGCGTTCGAGTGCCCTTAACCTTTTCTCGTCGAGTAAGGCTAGCTGTTCGTATCGACTCTTCATCCAGTTGACCTCGTTGACTTGATTCTCGAGGAGGACCCGTAGAGATGGGACTTCAAGTTCGATAGGGAGTACGGCTTCAGAACCATAGACCAATGCATAAGGAGTTTCTCCTGTTGCGGATCGTATCGATGTGCGGTAGCCCCACAATGCTAATGGTAGCTTTTCGGGCCAATCCCTTCCTGTTGAGGCCATTTTCTTGACGATGGTCTCGATGGTCTTATTTGATGCTTCGATGCGCCATTTGCTTGGGGCCGGTAAGGAGATGACTTGTGCTTGGTGATCTTGTATTCTACCAAAAGTGCATCCATTTCCTTCTCAAAGTGAGAGCCGTTGTCGGAAATGATTTCATGAGGCACGCCGTATCGGCACATGATATTAATCTTTACAAATTCGGCCACTTTCTTGGCGTTAAGGGTTCGATAGGCTTGTGCTTCGACCCACTTTGTGAAGTAGTCGACTGCTACTAGGACGAATGACTGCCCATTGCTCCCGGCAGGATGAACTTTACCGATGATGTCTATCCCCCAACAAGAGAAAGGCCAAGGTGTGACCATGTTGTAAAGTTGTGAGGGTGGAGCATGTTGCAGATTAGCGTGGAATTGGCAGTTGGCACACCTTTTGACTTTCTCGATACAGTCTCGTTCCATAGTGCTCCAATAGTAACCAATGCAAAGTATCTTCTTGACTAGCATAAACCCATTCATGTGGGGTCCACATTCTCCTTCGTGCACTTCACACATTATCCCTTGAGCTTCGGTCTCATTGGCGCATAAGAGATTGATCCCGTCGTGGTGCCTTTTATAGACTCGGTCCCCAATCAGTACGTACCGAGAGGCTAACCTTTGCAGAGCTGCTTGAGACTTCTTATTGATGTTCTCGGGATAAGTGCCGTCTTTGAGGAAGTTCATGATATCTGAATACCACGGAGAGTTTGTTTGAACCTCGTTGATTTCGATGCTCATGCAATATGCCGGACTGTTCCTTCGAGCAATTTTGAAAGGCTTCACCATTTTTCCTTTGGGCATTTCAACTAATGAAGCTATAGTGGCCAGTGCATCGGCGAAGCGATTCTTATCCCTTGGCAGGTAGTTGAAAGTGATTTCTTGGAATTGTTCAACCAGTTCTTCAAGGAGCTGACCATACTGTTGGAGAGTCGGGTCTTGGGTTCGCCATTTACCCGATTGCTGATTGATAAGGAGCAAAGAGTCGCCGAACACTTCTAGTTCCGTGACGTTTCTTTCGAGAGCTGCTTCGAGCCCTGCTATGCATGCTTCGTACTCGGCAATGTTGTTGGTAGCTTCGAATTCCAGGCGTATGGCAATGGGAGTGTAGATGTCTTTTGGATCGACAAGCAATACCCCTATACCAAAACCGTGTTTATTGGCGGCGCCATCGAAAAAAAGTTGCCACTTGTCTTCCTCGGTTGCAGTACAAATTAAATGCTCGTCGGGGAACTGTACATCTTCCCCCTTCACTTCGTCACACGGGAATTCGGCAAGCTGGTCACTGAACACTTTCCCCTGACGGATTTTAGTGTGACGTAAGTGATATCGTAGCCGGCGAGCATGAAGTACCATTTGGCTATTCTTGTTGACATGAAAGGCTTCTCGAAGATGTAGCGGAGCGGGTCCACCTTTGCTACTAGCTTGATCGGAAAAGCTTCCATATAGTGTTTGAGCTTTTGAGTGACCCAAACCAATGCTGCACATGACTTCTCTAAGACAGAGTAGTTCTTTTCACCTCCTTGGAATCGGCGACTGACAAAATAAATGGCGTTCTCCTTTGTGGACTCTTGTTGCTCTTGTGCTAACATAGCCCCTAGGGCTTCATCATTGACAGTGAGATAAAGCAACAGAGGTTTCTCCTTGTGCGGCGGAACTAGAACAGGAGGGCACGTTAAGTAATGCTTTACTTGATCTAAGGCTTCTTGGCACGCGTCGGTCCATTCTAGAGCCACATTCTTCTTGAGTAACTTGAAGATTGGCTCGCACATGGAAGTGAGTTGGTGCACAAACCGACTGATGTATTGTAGTCTGCCCATGAAACCTTTAATCTCTTTCTGTGTCTTTGGAGGAGGCATGTCAATGATTGCCTTGATTTTGGAGGGGTCTACTTCGATTCCCCTTTCAGTGACCATATAACCAAGAACTTTGCCTCGGATAACCCCGAATGTGCACTTTGCAGGGTTGAGCCTCATCTTGTGTTGACGAAGCCTTTCGAAGAACTTGCGGAGATCGATCAAATGTTGACCATCGGTCCCTTTGGAGTGAATGATCATGTCGTCCACATAGACCTCGATTTCTTTGTGAATCATATCGTGGAACAAGTCTGTCACGGCTCTTTGGTAGGAAGCCCCAGCGTTTCTTAACCCAAACGGCATGACTGTGTAGCAGAAGGTACCCCACGGTGTTGTGAAGGCTGTCTTATGTTGATCTTCCTCGGTCATGAGAATCTGATTGTACCCAGCGAACCCATCCACAAATGAGCGAACCTCGTAGGCAGCAGTGGAGTCGACTAGCATGTCGATATTAGGGAGTGGAAAATCATCCTTTGGGGAAGCTTTGTTTAAATCCCGGAAGTCTACACAAACTCGGACCTTGCCGTTCGCCTTCCTGACTGTCACAATATTGGCTAACCATGTCGGATACTCGATAACCTTGATGAAACCCACGCTGAGGAGCTTCTCAATCTCTTCTTTGACCTGCAGAGACCATTCTGGCTTGATCTTCCTGAGCTTCTGCTTTACTGGCCTGGCATCTTCTCTGATCGGAATCCTGTGCTCCGCTACCTTTCTGTCTAAACCCGGCATGTCTTTGTATGACCATGCGAACACATCCACGAACTCTCGTAGTAATGCAGTCAATCTGTCTCTGTCGTCTCCCTTGAAGAAGCTTCCAATCTTGGTTTCTTTTGGCTCTTCTTCGGTACCCAGATTAACAACCTGCAATTCTTCGTCAGCCTTTGGACCATTCTCGCCACGACTACGGACTTGTTGAGCAAGTTCATTTAAGTATGTTGTGTTTTCGTGGTCTATTTCATCATAATTTGAATCGTTATTAACTTGTTCGTTAAGTTCATTATTAGTTAATTCATCATTTATGATGTTTGCAATCTCAGGGTACTCAGAAATATCAAATTTTTCATTAGCAAAGAAAGGAAACACACGCTCGCTATGGCCTCCAAATCCTCTTGGGTGAGGGTATTAGAGACACTCTCGGACTCGAAAGTAAGTGTAAGCTGCTCTTCCTTTGTTGCTGTGCGGGGTATGCAACCCATTTCTTGGACTAAGAATTCCTCGGATACCACGGGCCCTTTTGTTGAATACCAATTGTTGATCGGCTCGGAGCTTGGCGGGATCTCACTGATAGTCTCGTTCATGATGACGGTGTCATGGATGGCGTTGACTTGGCATTCATTCATTACGGCAAGCTCTTCGAACATGGAGGCTAAATCTGTCAGTTCTTCCCCCTCGGTGATTTCTGTCTCGGACTCTATAGTCACCTTCCTTCCCCACCATTCACGGGGCGACATGGGAGTTGGTTCCCTTTCGGATTTCTGGATCTCACAATCGGAGAAGATTTCGAGGCCGGGCTTTTTGACACCCTTGTTGTTAACCCATGGTTCGGGAAAGATCATGTATGGAACGTCTTCCCCTTGGCGGACAAAATAACCATTCAACGTCTTGCGGTAAGGCCTTAGATTAGGGACCTCATAACGACGGCCTTCTTTACGAGCTCGGGCCTTTTCGCTCTTGATTGTTTGTTCTTGCTTCAAGTCTTCTTTGGAAGGCTCGTACCCCAAACCGAATGTGTTCTTGACAAATGGGACTTGCACGGGATGTAGGATTCCTTGCTGATATTTCCCTAAGCCTAAACCAGGGAAGTAGTCCATATCCCTCATCATGCGGAGTACTTTGTGATCGCTGGGGGTCCATGATCCATTTCCCCCTTCTTTGTCAATGGCGTTGATTGAGACGCCGGAGAGAGTGGAGTCTGGTAGACCGTGCTGAACTTGGTGGACGGGCTCACCTTTTCTGTGGATAGTAATGTTTTCATCCATTACGGTCACTATTTCATCACCGTTTCGGATCTTGACACATTGGTGGAGAGTTGACGGTACGGCATTAGCACTATGAATCCATGGTCGACCTAACAGTAAGTTGAACGAGGCAGGGATATCAAGCACTTGGAATGGAACGGACATGACCATGCTCCCAAACTCAATGTCAATTTCGATCATACCCATGACTGTACGGGCGGTGCTGTCATAACCTCGGATTACTTGAGTAGAAGGCCTCAAATCAGAATCTTTAAGCCCCAGTATGCCCATGATCCTACCAGGCATGAGATTGAGTGCGGAACCACCGTCCACTAAGACTCTTGAGACGGGCCTCCCCCTTGCTCGTACCTTGAGGTAAATAGCTTCGTTGTGGTCGGAACCAAACGGTGGAAGGTCCATATCGGCAAAGGTGATGACATTGCTAAAATGAATGTGACCAATCATTGCCGTGAGGTCCTCGGGAGTAGTATCGGGAGAAACTGATGTATCATCGAGATTGCGGATGACGAGATCTCGGTGTTTCTTCGAGGATGCAATGAGGTCCCAAATAGAGATGTTGGCTTGAGTTTTCTTGAGTTGGACAAGTAGAGGATCTTCGGGAGTGTTGTGAGCTTGCGGCCTTTGAGAAGAGGAGCTCGGTGCGGAAGTGGAAGGGTTGCTTGCTATGACTCGACCGGATCGAGTTAGCATATTGACGTTCCCATCTTGCTTCTTTTTCCTATTCTCTAGTACTTCCCTCATTACCTCATCATAAGTCACTACATAACAAGAATTGTCAATTTTATTCATAACATTGGGGCCCCCATTCACAATTGGGATTGAATGGGTGGTCCCCTCAAGTTCTCCTATCTCTATTACATTGACATGCTCGTCATTAGTCACTACAAATTCTTTCTTATCTATGAGATCTTGAATGACATTGCGGAGAACGAACCATTCCTCGGTGGTGTGGCCACTATATTGGTGGTAGCCACAATATTTGTGGTGAGCATGATTGTCGTGGATCGTCTTGGGTTGGTACCCTTGCACGGGTGTGACTTGACCCTTTGGCTTGAGGACCTCGAACACTTCGGTTTGAGTCATGCCTTGGAGAGGCGTGTAGACACGGTCACTTCGGGGCCTTTTCCCTTGAGGTGGAGGAACCTTTTTGTAATTCCCCTTGTCAATAGTGACGGCGTTGACCGAGGCCTCTTTTGTGGAGTTGGAAGCGGCATTGTAGCGGTAAGTAGGAGTGGTCTTCTTAATCTCCTTGAGCAAGTCATCCATGCGTACACCCGCCTCATACATTTGGGAGAAGTCGGAGTAGCAAGCTCCACTGAGGTGAGTGCGGAGATCAATCTTGAGACACTTGAGAAATATGTCCATTTGCTCTTTTGTGTTCGGCCTCTCAACAATTTCAGAGAGTTTGTCATTCCATCTCCTTGTGAAGTCGATGAAGGACTCATTGTCTCGTTGAGTAGTGTTCTCTAGCTCTTTCCTTGTGGGCCGGTGAGTGGTGTTGCCTTGGTATTGGTTCTTGAAGGCAAGCATGGCGGAGTCCCAATCAAGACGGACAGTGAGCGGGAGAGTAGCATACCAATCTTTTGCCGCCCCCTCGAGAGTGAGAGGAAAGCATTGAGCCATCACCTTGGTGGAGACCTTCTTTGGAACCATTGCCCAAATATAAGTCTCAATGTGAGCCATAGGGCAAGAGTTGCCCTTGAATTTGCTTATGTCGGGCATCTTGAACTTATCGGGAAGGGCGGCCATAGTACTCATGAGGATGGATGATTGATAAAGGCTTGTGTCGGAGCCTTTCCCCATGTTGTGCCCATTGAATTTTTGGTCGATGTAGGCCATGATAGAATCCACCATTTTGGGCTCGTTGTTCTCGGAACTTGGTTCCCCCATTTTCTTGGTGCGGGTGTTGACATAAGGACTCTTGAACAAACCCTCGGTCCATTCGGATTCATCATCATTGTTCTTGTTCTTTCCCTTGGCAAGGTTGGTGAGCTTTTCTTTCATTAGCTCCATTTCGGCCTCGTGGGCCTCCCTTTGGCTGTCGAGGTGGGATTGCCAAATGTCATCTTTGCTTTGTGCCTCCTTGTTAAGGGTGGAGACTTGCTCTTGGAGGAGTTGGACCATAGTTGAGAGCTGTTCGAGAGACATGGTGTTGCTACTGCCGGTCATGGTTGATGTTGGAGCTGTTGGAGTGATCTCTTCACGGACTAACCGATTTGCTGAATCCCGGTAGACTTTGTAAGTACCAATTGAACCTATATTGCAGAAGAGGCCCTTGTAAGTCTTGAGTAGCACTTGCGGTCCATGAAGAGGCTTAGAACACACAGTTGGGCACACGACTCGAACCACATAAGAAAAGACTCTTTTTTTTTTTTTTTTTTTTTTTTTTATGAGTCGGAGGGAATGAATCCCTTTTGGGGTTTCTAAGAAAATAATGGAATCGTCACACTAGTATATAGACCATCTCGCGGTCCCATATACTCATCGGATTCCACCACGTTTGTGAATCCTACATGTATCGGGATTAGACTAAATTAATGTAGTAAAGCATACATGCGGGGACGGATTTTTATTTTCGTCCAAAATAACCACTTTTGGGGACGGATTTTTATTGCGTCCCTTTCAACAAGTTGGCATGTATGATTTGAAGACATTAGTTTAGGGAAATCTCGGTACATGGAAACCGACTTGAGTCACGGAGTGTTAGACCCTAACTAGAATTGTGTGGTTTGTGCTCGGCTTGAATATGAGACTCAAAGGTCACCCCCGGCATGTAGTCTTGAACTACGCCACGGGCTGAGGTTTACCGCTTCGAAAGAGCCAAGGTCTGATGGAGCTTGAAACTTTCTAGGACGGGCCTCGACGGGTTTGGGGTTGGACTTGTGCGACTCGATAGTGAGCAGTTCATAGGAATATGTGCATGTAGTGTGAGGTCTAACAAGTGACAAAAAAAAAAATTATTTTTTTTATTTTTTGAAAAGAAAGAAAAACACACAAAACACATAAGCACATAAAATTACAACTCCCGAATCACCCGTGTGACCGGTAAATAAAACACAAAATTAAACAGTCCGAGGGTTCAATTCTGTTCTGATGCAGGCAACTGTGCCCACACCCCACTGTACTGCTCAGTCACTGAAACCTGTCTCTGTTCTGGAACCAACCCAGAAGCGTGCGCCTCTGAGTTCTGATGTGGGACGCGCGCGCATGGCGCAATCATTATGGGAGGCGCGCGCTTCTGGGACACACCTGTCAGAATGTCAGACTTTGGACTCAGGGGATTTCCCTGGTCCTATGTTCATATTGTAACCCCTGCAGAAGTGATTAGTGCAGAATAACAGAAGAAGAAGATGAAGAATATGAAGAAGTGGGCGATTCTGGTTCTTGATGTGGGATGCGCGCGCCTTAGGCTTAAAAGGCCAGACGCGCGCGCCTCCCCCATCAGGAAACAGAATGCCCAGAAAAGATGTAGATTTCGATCAGAACGCAAGTTTAACCCTCAAATGTCCCCAGCAGAGTCGCCACTGTAGATACCCCGGGTGGGAACACCACGGCTTTAGGCTCGAGCGCGTGATATTATCCTAGGATGTCTAACTTGATTTTAGATTGTTTTAGAGTCGCCACCTATGTTTTGAGGAACATAAGAAAAACCTATTGATTGTAGCCTAAGTTTTGGTTACGAAAACAGAGATTCTTTGTTTTGAGGTCCGGGGGTTAGATTACGAGATGGGAAGTACCGAAACACCCATCTCGCCCAACTTAAGTTGGTCTTGCTTGATCAAAATCTACATAAATGAAAATGTTCTTCTTCTTCTTCTTCTTTAAGTCATAAAAAAGGGGGGTTTAAAATATGATTTGGAATGTAGGAGATAACTCCTTAACCAACCTCAATGAGATGAGGTGATCATTAGAGTCATGTCCCAAAATGATTTGGGTGATTGCACATTTGATTAAAGTAAGGAGAGAGAGGAGATGAGGTAGAAAAGAAAGGAAAAGATGGACTTTTACCTACAATTTGAAGAACTTCAAATGTTGCTTGATTTGATTCTTGGAGAACCTTTAGAAAGTGACTCTCTTTGTCTAGTTTTTTGATGCTTTTTCCCAATGATTTTTTGATCAATTTTCGATCCTTGAAAATGGAGGTAAAGAGAGGTTTTTATAGGTGAAAGAGGGGTGTTTTTGGTGCCAAAACTCAGTCACCAAGAAATCCTTCCCGGGCAAAATCCTGTAAATTGAGCAAGGGAGGGAATCCTGGCCAGAAATCTGTAACTGACGCCCAGAGGCGCGCGCTTCCTGCTTTGGGGGCGGGAGGCGCGCGCGCCTGGATCCTAGTGTCGGAGGCGCGCGACTCAGAGAAGGCAATTTTGACAGAATGGACTAGAAAGTCAGCCCTGTCATTCAGTTTAGTCCCTGAACTTAACGAAGTCAGTCAGGAACTTAACGGAAGTGACAGAAACTAACGAGAAACACTTAGAATGGGGAGAAACACAAAATCAAATGTGCAATCGGGGTGAGCGGTCCAAGGAGGGGTGTCTACACTATGTCTTATGAACATTATGTCGATTCGTGCATAAACCGTAAAGATGGTATCCCTCTAGAGGAAGTGAAAACATCTCTCAAGACGAGGGAATTGCGCCGAAAGGCGAGTAGGAATGAGGAAGGTACCCAGTCATCAGGTTTGGTTGCTAGTAGTAGTAACAGGGGTTCTAGTGGGAAGAAGAACAATCAATGTAATTTTTCACACAAGAAGGGTCCGAAACCTGCGATATTTGTAATTTCTGCAGAGAAAAGGGGCATTGGAAGTTCGATTACCCCAGAAAGAAGCAAGGCAAGGCACAGATATTTCTTGTTTATGGTTGATGATTATTCGAGGACTTGGGTGGTTATCATGAAGCACGAGAATGGGGCCCTAAGAAATTTCAAGGACTGGAATACAGTAGTGGAGAACCAGACAGAGAAGAAGATCAAGAAGCTCCGGACAGATAATGGTTTGGAGTTCTGCAGTACAGAGTTCGATTCGTTTTGCAAACAGGTGGAGATTTCTAGACATCTCACCAGCAGAGGCACGCCACAGCAGAATGGTGTAGCAGAACGGATGAATCAGACATTGCTTGTGGGAGCGTTGTGCATGCTCTCCAATGCAGAGTTGTCTAAACGTTTCTGTGCAGAAGCGCTTAGTACAACATGTCACATGATTAATCATGGACTTCATATCAGTGTTGGCCTCAAAGTTCCCTATGAGGTATGGACTGGTAAATCCACGATTGTTTCAAGTGTTGGCGGTGTTGATAAACAGGTGGAGCAACAAGATACTGAAGAGTTAGTTATCCCACAGTCAGATGTTAATCAGGATCCACCAACAGAGACAAAGACTGAAGCACCAGAAAGTTCAAGTTCAGTTCCCAAAGAACATGGGTTAGCACAATGAAGGTCTAGAAGAGCTAATCTTGGGAAGCCTCCGGTGAGGTATGGATTTGAAGACTTGGTGTCTTATGCACTGCAGGTTGCTGAGGAAGTGGAGCCCGTTCTTACGGAATCTTCTACTTTTAATAAAGCAGATACATGTTCAGAGTCATCTCAGAGGTATGCGGCTATGAGTGATGAGATGGAGTCTCTTCACAGGAATCAAACTTGGAAGTTGACTACAAGGCCAGAAGGCAAGAAGATTGTGACTTGCAAGTGGATCTTCAAGAAAAAGGAAGGGATGTCACCGGCAGAAGGGATCAAGTATAAAGCTCTAGTTGATGCAAGGGGTTTCACACAGAGAGAGGAGGTGGACTACAATGGGATCTTCTCAACAGTGGTCAGACACACTTTGATCAGAGTGTTGCTAGCAATAGAGGGAGAGATATATATGACAGAGTCGGAAGGATTCCAAGTTCCTGGTAAGGAAGATCAAGTTTGTAGATTGAAGCAATCGCCTAGGCAGTGGTACAAGAGATTTAACAGCTATGTGATAGCAGCAATCAAGAAGACAGGGATTCAAAAGCTGAAAGGCTTGGTCGCAGAGATGAAGGGTTTGGGTAACGCGAAGAGAATTCTGGGTATGGAGATCTATAGAGACAGAGCCAAATGGAAACTGTTCTTATCCCAGAAAAGATACATCAAGAAAGTTTCAGAGAGGTTTGGTAGGTCAACAACTAAGGCTATAGATACTCCGGGTGCAGTGAATGCACAGACAGTCGCGTTTGGGCCCAAATCGGCCGAGGAGAAAGAGTATATGGCTCAAGTATCCTATGGTAGTGCAGATGGTAGTTTGATGTATGCTACAGTGCGCACTAGCGACGTCATTCTCGTCTATGGAAGTGGAACGGAATGTGCAGTCGAGGGTTTCTCAGATTTGGGTGATGTTGATACAAGAAGATCGAAGACCGGATACGTGTTCACGCTTGGTGGGTCAGTTGTGAGTTGGAAGGCTACATTGCAGGCGACAGTGACGTTGTCTACAACAGAAGCAGAATACGTGGCATTGACAGAGTCCGCTGAGGAAGAAATATGGTTGAAGGGATTGATCAGCAATCTTGGGATACATCAGGATCAGGCTATTATTTATTGCGATAGTTTGAGCGCGATTTGTTTGGCCAAGGATCAAGAAAGGACCAAGCACATTGGTGTCAGACATCATTTCCTAAGGGATGAGAAACGGGTAAAGGTGAAGGTAGGGACGACGGACAACCCTGAAGATATATTCACGAAACCCGTGACGGGAAGCAAGTTCCAGCACTATTTGGACTTGCAGAATGTTCGCAGCTATTAGATAGCAGAAGAGGTGAGGGGGGAGAAAAGGTTTGTTGTCATGGAGATTCAAAGTCAAGATGGAGATTATTTGGTTGATGCCTTTGAATTTGGGACGCTAAGTTAAAGGATTAAACAACAGAAGATTTCACAATTCTTTGGCAGAGCATAGCTAAGTCCGGGCGCGCAAGGCATATGACCCGAGCGGACCAAGGGGGGTCCGGGCGCACCAGACTGAAGACCCGGGCGGACCTAGGCTAAAGGCGAATCGGAAATCTTACGACGGAAATTCTGCATGATAGAAAGGAGTAGATCCGTGTGGACCTTGGAAGGCACCCGGCCGGACCAAGGCAAAGGGTCCGACCGGACCAAGGTAAGCACCCGACCGGACCAGGTCTCCAGATTCCAGGTTCGTGCAGTTTTCAGCAGTTACGTAAAAGGGAAGGTTTTCAAGTCAGTTTCGTACTAGAATTCCAAGTTCCTATAAGACTTTGAGATAGACTTCACCGGTATAAATAGAGGCCAATAGTTTAGATCAAAGTTAGCCGAAAGCCTCAAGATAAATTATTAGAGTGCTCAGAGCAAGGTCTGTAATTCTACAGTTACACAGTTAGGAATTATTGTGATCAATAATTCGTGTAGCAGTAATAGTGTGATCTTGTAATCGTTTCTCCAAATTGATAATAATATTCTCTCCCCTCCCCGTGGACGTAGCCAAGTTGGTGAACCATGTATCGGTGTTCTTGTGATCGCTCGCTTTTCTTATCAAGTCTTGTTATTGCTCTAACAATTTTTCTTTAATCATAATAAAACATACTCCATTTGACTAACTAAATAAACGACAAATTGTAAACAAATTTCCGTGCGTAGCACAGGGTTTTTCCTAGTGATTTTAAAGGGAAGGGTGAACGGATGATGCACATGTATAGATTTGCATGACAAAACTGAGAAGAAGTTCGGTAATGGTAGTTTTAGAAAAGAACGTTGAAGAGGAAAACGATGGGTGCGTTGTTGTTGGAGAACCATTGAGAGGAAGACGAGGCCACGAAAACCTGCGTGTTGACTACCTAGCTAAAGGCCATCCGCCGATGTGTATGAAGAGGTTATATTTTTTTTTTTATTTTTTTTTTTACAAGAAGCGTATGAAGATCAAAAAAGTAAAATGGTTTAGATTTATTGAATAATTAAAAATGTGGATTATAAATATACAACTAGAATATAAATTATTACCTAATTGGACAAATTTGTCTAACTTGATTGAAGTTACCCATTTTAAATAGTACAGTACCCTTAAAAAAATTGGGTGCTTCAAATTTTGGGGGCTTTGAGCGGTTGCTTGCCCGCTTTCTTTTCAAAAACGACTGTGACTTAATTACCTCCGTCCCATTTCAAATTGCAAATACTAGTTTGGTACGGGGATTAAGGGAAAAAGTGAAAAAGGTGATGTGTTGTGAGTGTTGATAGTTGAGTGGGAGAGAGAAAGTGGGGTAGAGAATAGTTAGTGGGTTAGTGGATGTGAGTGTGAAAGTGGGTTAAAACTTGCCATTTTTGGATTTTGCAATTTTAATTGGGACACCCTTTTTGGCAACTTTTGCAATTTGAAATGAGACGGAGGGATTATATTTCAAATATTATTCCATCAAATCGGGATATCATTGGGTGCCCTTTAATATCGTCAAAATGAACCGAAATTCGGCCAAACCGTCAGACAAGCCGAAACCTGAGGGAATTATTTCTATTTCTAATTGGGAACCGGCAGCTCGAACCACCCTGAATCGCCGTGTTCAGCGGTCAAATTTCAGAAACTAGCTGATTTTGTTTAAAAATTAACTGAATTTGTTAATGAAACATATAGTTTTTTTTTTTATTTAAAACCAAGTTATGTATTTAACGGATTATGAAAGAAATAACAAAATTTGTTAAAAATGTAAAAAACTTTTCTGATAATCATAATATTTTTTCACTTTTCCTGCTAAAGACTAAGTTGGAATTTTAAACCCACTAGTTAAAATTACAGAAAATATAGAGTTTATTAAAACTGTTTTATCTTAAAAAATAGACTTATAACACTATGCATATATTTTAAAATAGACTACACCATTAAAAATAAATGGAGTAATATATAAATGTTATCATTGTTTAGACTAGTATATAAAAAAAAATTATGTTGAGTTTGAGTTAAACTGTGCGCGAGTTTATGATAATTTCTAGAGGTGGACTCTTGTGAGACCGTCTCACGGCGTGAGACGGCTCACAGCCAAGTTAGCCAAGCCTAGCCATTTTTTTTTTCCCTCCAACTTTTTTTTCCCTGCCATTTTTTGCTTGCCAGCAAAAGTAACACTTTCTATAAAGAAATGTAACACTTTTTTCTCATATGTAACATTTTAAAAAAAAAATTACCACAATTTTGCTGAAATAGATTAAAGATAACGTAAGATTGACAACTAAACTAATGTTACATTTTATAATAAATGAATGTAACCTTTTTTTCCTCAATTGTAACACTTTTCTAGGGTTATACATTCAATAGAAATGCAAATCCGATTATATACATGATTTTTTACTCTTTTTTAAAAAAAAAAAAATGTAACATTTAATCTATAAACTGTTACATTCATCTATATAACATATTACAATCATATATGCACTGTGTTACATTCAATTATTACTTTTTCTAACCACAAAAACTATTCATATTATTTTGCCAAACTACTGTTACATCTTAAAATAAAGTGTTATTTTTTTAAGACCAAACTGTTACTTTCTTCATAAGAATGTGTTACATCTCAGGAGACGAGCAGCCCAATATTTTTTGTGTGTTAAAAATATTTTTTTTTAAAAAAAAATCAAACTATATCATGGCCTATCTAGTTTTATTCATCTCGTCGAGACGAACACACCAGTATTTTTAGATTTTTTTCCGACTTCAAAATCATAAGATATTGCATTTTAAAATTATGAGAGGTTTTTTTTTTTAAATGTGCGCCACGTGTCATGCGTTGGGAGGATAAATGACAAGCTTGGGCAGGTTACAGACGTGTTATGGGTTTGACCATGGAGGATCAGTCATTGTAAGACGGTTTAACACGAGTGTTTGTCTAATTTCTAACCCCTCCCAAACGTGCCGGATTTTGAAAAATTCTTCCCACTAAAGGCTGGAGTTTTGGGACGAGTACAATTTTTTATTTTTATTTTCCTTTTACCACTTCTAGACAACCGTTAAACTCAAAGGAATCATTTGAATAAAACCTAGACAATAGAGCTTCTCAGTTCTCCATGAATATCAATCCAAGATTACGATACGGAATTAGTGCAGCCGATGGATTGACTGCAGTGCTACCACATGTTTAGTTATATGGAGTCTAAATCAACCGGGAATGGGTTTGGCATGGAAGTCTTGTTAAAAATAATATTACAATATTGAAGAACAGAAACAGAAATACAAATTTAAAACAGAAACTATAAAAGGTCTATATGGGTTTGTCCGAATCGTGTGAAAACACACTCTCCTTAAAACAAATCCCCCCCCCCCTTCACCGATGTTGTGATTGAGGTTACGTTGGACGCCTGTCTCCCAGGGATGGACCGGACGGAAACTGCACAATAGTACCTCCGGCGAACCTCGTCCCAAGATACAACGGACGGAGCGGACGGAAACTGCACAATAGTACCTCAGGCGAAATTCGATATGCTTGGACTGAGTCACCACGGAAATGCTCAATTTAAAATGTTCAAGAAATCTCATTTAATTTAATTGTCATTAAACTGGGAAATCATTACATTCGTGTCCGCAGGTCGCGCACACATGAGTCTGGTGCACAGATCGACAAATTTTAACCGAAATTTGCACCCACGTGCACCCGAGCGCGAGAGAAAGCCTCTAGTCTACACAATCTTAACACATACAAATAGTTAATTGTATTTAAACTAGTTCAACCTTTTACTCCAAACCAATGTGGGACAAATTCAATTGATTTTACCCACCAGTGTCTTGGGACATTTTTCCCTCATTTTCCATTTGGGAGACCCTTTTAAAGGAAGGAGCTTTGGAAGTCTTTCACTTCCTTTTCCATGTGGGATACAAACCCACTCCCCAACTTATCCATTAACATTTGAGCTTTAAAATTTCTTACCATCCTATATTAAATTGGACTCACGACATTTAATATTTACATGGAGAAAATATTAATCCACTTTATAATCAACGAATGATTTTCTCAAGGAAACGTGCGCAATTTCCTTCACATAATTACACATTTTTCCAACAAGTCTAAACTAAGGGAGAGTTTGAGAGGAAAAAAGAGGAGAGGAAAAGAAATATCGGAGCAACACTCTGGAAGCTAGGCGGACAAGGAGGCCGCATAAGGGGTGGCGGCCGCATAGGGGGTGTTCAAGCGGACAAAGGCGGCCTCATATCGTTTGTAAACCCTATATAAACGGTCAGATTATGAAATCGAGTAAGAATTTAAAAAAAGTAAAAAAAAAAAAATTTGTCAGGTTTATAAAAATAAAAATAGCAATAATTAATAATTATATTGTAACTGTAACGACCCGAATTTTCACAAACTTAATATTCCATAAAGATCAATATATTACAACGAAATGATACAAATTACTTTGTACAAAACTCTGTCTAATAACTCCAAATGACCTATAACCGCTCCGAGCCAAATCTCGAACCACAATCCTCGGTCAACTGTCACAACTGCAATATCAAATGGAGAGGAAAAGAAAGGGTGAGCGAACAAATGCTCAGTAAGATCATACGGCGCCCCTTCGGTTTCTAAGAAGGGGTGACCACAACGGAAGCTCAAAAAAATAATTTAATCAAAACGAAAGAGAGTTTCATATCAACATATAAAAAGAAAACTCTTTTCAAATAAATCAAAATCTTATGGCTTCAAAATTGTAGGTTCGTATATTTTCGAAAGCACGTTTTGATCACATAGCGGTCAAAAAAACCAATTCGATGATTCTAAACAATTCCGTCAATTTCAACTCAATAATTCCGTCAATTCCAACTCAAAAGGTATATCCGGATAACCATCACTAACAATCAATGTCAAAATCAAAGTATCACAAGGATACTGCCATGTATACACCCATGACCGGTATCACGTATACACCCGTGACAGGTATCGCGTATACACCCGCGACTGGTATCACGTATACACCCGTGACAGGTATCGCGTATACACCCGCGACAGGTATCACGTATACACCCGTGACAGGTATCACGTATTCACCCGTGACAGGTATCACGTATTCACTCGTGACTGATATCGTTTAACGCAATGATCATATCAAAATCTCAAAAGGGTACCCACTGGTACAGTCAAACCAAATATCATTTTATTTCAAATACAGTACCACTCGGTACAATTAAATCAAATTTCAAAATCGTTTCAAATAAAATACCACGCGGTACAAGTCTTTGTTCAAAATCAATCACAACGATGATTCTCATGTAACCAATAATTTGTTACATGATCTAAGAGGGTTCAAATGACGTACGAGTTACGGAACGGAGTTCATTTTCAAAAATATACCCGCCATAAAGGTATACACAATTTTTCATAAAAACGGAATGGATGGTCAAAGCAAATAGTGAAATTCAAAAGACAAACGGAACGTAATCCCTTACCTTAGATGTGACGTTTCAAATGTTCTTCTAAACACATTGAAATCATCTTATCCCATGCGAAAATAACCTAAAGTCAAATACACAATATAAGTACCAAATTCAACTTATTCATGGTAGGCTAAACTCTTAAAAGTTAAATACTACAAAACCTTCAAATGGACAATCCACCTAATATAATCAACTTGCAACAACTAATTTATGCATGAAATAGCTTAAGTTTAATTTCTTTAAATATTCATCACCATTAACCCAAAAGCACCTCATGCACACACTCACTGCCTCTTTACCTTTTCCATGCTTTCTCTTCTTATTTATGTAGTCATGATTTTGACCTACCAAGTTTGACTTACTTTTGATAATATTGACTTACAAAATCACAAGGAAAACAAACACCTTAATTCACCATAACCCATGCATGTATACATGATATCCATGCTACATAGTTTATTCTGTACAAGAAAATACACACACCAATTACACCCTCACAAACACACACTAGATCACACACTAGTTCACACACTAGATCACACACTCACAGTCCATAAGTTCAATCATTTTTCTGCCTTTCAACGTGGCCCATAATCTAAACCCACTAAAATGACTGTTTGTCTTTTTAATTAATCAACCATAAACCAATTTATTTAAATGCACAATACAAAATCATAACCCCCAAACAGTTACTTAAACCACAGAGAGAAAGTCTTCAATCTTACATATTACCTTTGACATGATCGCCACCAACGTTGCTGTCCTCTTTTCACCGCCGCCAAACTCATTCCTCGTCTTGCCACTCCGCAGCATTCCAAAATGCGGCACATCGTCAATTTTATTCTGCTTCTCCTAGGTTAAGCCAACTAGGTTATAAATACTAGCTTATACTAATATTACCAAAATAACCTTTAAAATGGGCTAACCCAACTAAATCCTTTCAAATTTATATCTACTAACCCAATCAATTTCTTAATTGTCCAAACTTAATTATCTACCTTGGCCCAATAGCATTACTATTAAAATTAACTATAACCCAAAATTAATTAAAAACCCAAAATAAAATACTTAAATTTTTGGGGTATTACAGTAACTCTAACAAGTTACAAGCAAATAAACATTATTCATAAAAACATTGAGTATAATCTTATGTATTATACTATTATGTTGATCATCCAAATATAAAAAATCTCCAAAGCATACAATTTGGATATATTAAGTTACAAAGTATGGAACTCATAGGTCAATCATTTGTGTATGAATTAAAATGCCCAAAAACCGATGAGATTTTTGTATACAACCACATTGAAGACAAACTTATATTAAGATGTCAAAAAACAATAAAAGAAGGCACAAATGGAATAAACATGGGAGCCATAGTTGACTTGATAGAACATAAACAGCTCATACATTACAAATCAACCCACAATAAGATAAACTCACGAGTACATTATTATGAGGTATGGAGATTATATGTATCTTCTCATGGGGCCTATTTTAATTAGTTTTTTTTTTTTTTTTTTTTTTCCTCAAGGATGGGATGTTACCATTAGGACATAACTAAGGTCAAGGAACCTTCATCATTTTAGCAACTAGGAGACAGACCCATAATTATGCGTACTATAACTTCTTTTATATATTACTCTCTCTAGTGCAAAATAACTGTCACTTTTAATCAAGCAGATATAAGTTTGACCAATAAATTTAAACAAAAAATAATGATCCTAATAAAAATTTAAAAATTATTATTAAAAGTATTGTTAATGATAATACAATGACAAATTTTAGATTTTTATTAGCATCATTACTTTTTATTTAAATTATTGGCCAAAGTTACATTTGATTGACCAAAAGCGACAGTTATTTTGGACTAGAGGGAATAGTGATATTCCCTCTTGTTTTTTTTTTTTTTTTGAATAACTTCTGAGCATTAATTATATAAGAAAACTGGCTCAGGGCCAGTAAAGTTGTGATACAATTTCCTAGCGTAGTTCGCATTTATCACGCACAAATTTAACTATGGATCTACTTACCTTACATATATTAAAAAAAAAACTACAATTAGAAATTAAGGATTTGATGTCGATGAGGATTGCATCTTGTTCAAAACTTGGTAGTTGCTCTTCTTTGATGTATGCGCAGGCTATTGAGGAGTCCGTGAGGATTGATAGCTTTGTGAAATTATGTCCAATAGCACATTTCAATCCTTCATATATGGCTAAAAATTCTGCTTGAGTACTCAAGGATGTGGTGCAGGATTTGTTGCTGCTTACTATTTTGCTATTTCTTCTGTCCCATAGTTCCCATCCTAAACCGGCCCATCTAGCATTCTTTTTTCAGGAGCCACATGTGATTAGCACACATTTGTTCTCTGTACCTTGTTCCCCATGTTATGTTCCGTTGTTCCAGAGGTCGTTGTTTTTTATGTATTCTTCAAGAGCCCTTCCGTTACAAGAATCAGGACTCCTTTGTTGTTGGTTTGCTACATTTGCATCTCGAGTTTGGGATGATCCAGAGCCTCGGCCGTAGCTAGTTCTGCCATTGTTGTTCTTTGTTTCTTCTTTGTTTTTGATTTTTTATAGGTTTTCCAGAGCTTTGGTGATGATTGGGTCAATGTCTGGGGTGGTTGTGTTGAAAATAATGTTGTTCCAGTTTAGCCAGATTTCCCATGCTATAAATACCACCAAACAGAAATCTAGTGTGTTGACTAGTTGATCTATCCATGATGAGAGCCAAGGGATTAAAGGTTGGTTTGGTTCTAACCAAACTGAAGGGATTTGAAGTGGAGCAGAGTTCCAAGCTTGTTTGGAGATCCAACAGTTAAAGAAAATGTGGTTTTCATCCTCTTCGTAGCTTCCACATCTTGTGCAATGGTTGTAGGTTGTGAATTTCCTAATGTGCATGGATTTTTGCGTAGGGAGGGCTCTTGATAGTAGTCTCCAAAATAAAATTTTATGTTTTGGTTCTAGGGGCCCATTCCAGAGCTTTTTCCAAGGAATTGTGATTTCCGGGTTTATAGAGTTTGAGAGGATATGTTTTGTATCTTTGTGGCTTTCTAATGCTAGGTAATATCCGGACTTGACAAAATATTGACCATTTTGTGTGTGTTGCCATATTTGGTTATCCTGGCCTGACTTGGGAATGTGAATGTTGATGATGGATTCTACTATATCTGTAGGGTAGATGACTTTTAGAATGGGGATTTTCAAGTGTTGTCTGGGTTGATTCAATAGGTCAGCTACAAAGAGGTTGGGTAAACTTTGTTGGATTTGAGTTGAGGGTTTGAAATTTGGGAAATCCGGGATCCAACTATCAGTAAAGGCATGAATCGACTGGCCATTTTTTATTCTCCACAGTAGGTTCGGTTTTAGTAGGTCTCTCCCCCAGCTTATACTTTTCCATACCCATGACGCTCTATCTGGGGTTGTTGAGTTTAGGAAGTCTTTTCTAGGGTGGTATCTGGCTTTGAGCGTTTCACTTAGCATGATGTTGGGTTTGGAAAGGATCCTCCAGGCTGTTTTTGCTAGGCAGACTTGGTTTAAGGCTCCCATATGTCTAAGACCAAGTCATCCCTTGTTTTGGGGGATACAGACACGAGGCCAGGCTATCCAATAGATGAACTTTTAAAAATTTGTTGCTAAATCCATATCCCATATTTATAATTATATATTGTAAAATTTTCTTATATTTGGTTATTTATTTTGAGAAAGAGAAGTAATATTTACCTCCGTAAATTCGTATGTATTACATGATTTTGAAGAAATACTCCCTCCGCCTTTTTTTTTTGGAAGTTCACACTATTTTGGCATGCCTTCTTAAAGGTTCACACCACAAAAATGATGTGTTATATTATTCTTAATTATTAGTCACTTGTCATAACTATCCCACTCATACAATTCCTATTCTACACACTGTTGGTATTGTATGCTCTAGGCACGTTTTGTAAAACGATTAATGTTATTTATATTAAAGATATTGAATGTTTGATTATTATATCCTTTGCATGTTTATTATAATAATCCCCGTCCCTGATAATTATGATTAATTGTTAGTATAAGTTTAATGGATAATTATATGATGATTATGGTGTATGGGATACAATTAAACTTATGGGTATTTGTTGGAGACCAAATACTGGACTGACCCATATGAGATTTATGTCATGGTCATAATGTCATAATTAAGTCTCATATAGTTATATTACTGGAATCTTTAGACCTGAGATTATCACAGTCTTCCACTTGATGAACATTACGTTTGACATATTCAAACGTTACCCCTAATCGGGTAGCTATAAAGAATGTGATTGGCGTAATCGGATTCATGTAGGGAAAGGTAATAAATCAAGAAGGGATTTGTTCCTCGTAAGAGAGAGATGTCAAGCTTTGGCCACTCGAAGAATGGTGTTGATGAAATGCATGGCCGTGCTCAAATAAGATTTGTACTATCAATACATTCTGGATCGAGAAAGCATTGAACATTGTAAGTTGACCATTGACCATGGCTTACGTTCAATAGACATCGTGAAACAAAGAGATTGTAATATGTTCTATAAAGGATTCACGAACTTATACAAGTTGTTAGGATTCATTGTTAGTTCACCCACCTTAATTTGATTGATCCATACCACGTGTCTTTTTATGGACTTTAGGACCGCATGTAATGAAGTTCTACTTCATTTTTTAGATAAGTCCATTTCTAGATTTTTTAGTTGTCTAGGCTGAGTATAGTTCGGTTATATCATTAGCGGTTTAGTGCTTCAAGCCGTCATCTTGAGACCGCCAGCATGGAGCTCTTCAGTTTTCATCAAACTGCAGTTTGCATGTTTGATGAAACCGCACATCAAGATCATTCCTCAAACCGCCCCTATGCTTGGTGAAACCGCAGAGCAGTTATTGAAGAATTAAAGAGATGTCATTTATTCCTTGGACAAACATTCCCTTTTTTACCGTAAAAGGATGTTGTTATGTCATGTCAAAATAACTCTAAATTAACTTGGAGTTTCTGCAAGGAATGTCGGTTTTTCTATCAGTTTGAATTGTTTACCGTTAGTCCTTTCTGCAACAAAGGACAAATGTCAGGTAGTGGTGCAACAACTACCTAGGACTACAAGACAAAACCAAGGACGAAAATGACAGCTCAACCAATGGGATTTCGACAGCACTGTACCCTTCAGATTTGATTCAAATCTTTACCCAACGGTCACAAGGGTGCTCTGCCTATAAATAGCCTCCATTATTCAATAATGAAGGTTCCTGAGCTTCAAAAGATTCATTCCCAAGTATTCAAGTTTTCTTTGAAGAGTTAAACCCAGATATTCATATCTTCAAACCATCTCCATTGCAAACCCAGTTCTTCATCAAAGCTTCAAGCCTAACAACCATTCATACTTAGCCTTTACACCGAAAGAATTCTATTTGCTCAACCATCATTTAGATACTTAGAGCATTTGATTTCTTTTCACACACATACCCGATTTATATGATCACATAGATTATATACTTCGAAAACACCGGTTGTTATTATAGCTTAGGTTAGACTTATTGTTTAGAGTTTAGATTTGTAACGCCCATCCTATTTCTTGTTAAATATTTGACATACTTGTTAAATACTTGAACTTGCATATTATGTGTTAGTTTTACTTGGGTTAAAGTTTTCACTGCTTAAAATAGTTAAGGTGGTTAAATGTTTAGTTTTGACTTTTGGGTCATTTGTGAAAATTGGACTTTAGGGGTCTTTTTGTTAAAAGTGAAACTTGAGGGGCCTAAGAGCAATTCTTTGAAAGTTGAAGTATATCAACTTGTTGGCTTTCTTCCTCAGAGTCATTCTCACCCAAATCATTACGTATACTCTCTCTGTTTCATAAGCTAGGGTTAAAAGTTTTCCCTATTCCCGACTCCTCGAGTTTAATTATCCCTCCGTTCTCGATTCTGATCCCGGATTAATATTCGTGGCGTTGAATAGAGCGTTCCAGGCCGAACAGAAATAAGTTTTGGTCAACTTGAATTTTGACTAGGTAAGTTATTAGCTCCCCCTTGCTTGTAATAACATGCATAAATGTTATTCTCGTTACTTGTGAATGTTAATTTTGTGTTTGGGATAATTTTTGTGGTACTTGTAAATTTGGGACAAGGGGAGTAAAACCCTACTGAGTAAACTAATGAAAGAAAATGAAAGAATTGGTTTTTAAGCTTGTAATGAATTCTGGGTATGTTATAATGATAGTAAAAAGTTACTCCTACGCTTGGGACGGAGAATTGTTAAGTTTGAACTAAGGGGAAAACTACCAAATTGTACCGAGCACGGTCGTGCGCCTTTATTTGGCACGGTCGTGCCAAATATCGCTTTTAGGCAAATTTCCTCGACAGTGTTAGCACGGTCGTGCGCCTTTTATGGGCACGGTCGTGCCGAAAATGAGTTTTGTGTGAAAATCCCTCGGCAGTGTTAGCACGGTCGTGCGCCTTTTATGGGCACGGTCGTGCCGAAAATGAAGTTTGTGTAAAAACCTCTCGACCTTGTTGGCACGGTCGTGCCATTTTTGCACGCGCGGTCGTGCCAAGTGGAAATTCTGATTTTTCCTTCTTGAATTGTTTCCTTCATAACTTTCTATAGGAAAGTCGGAATCAAGATCCGAAAGAAGCTGAATAACCTAGACTCAGAGGGCTATTCAAATACTAAATTAATGAGGTTTTAAGGTGATTGTCTAGAGCACCTAGATAGGTGTTTTAGGACATTGAACATAAGTATAAGAGTAGTATCTCTTCTTTATGTCTTGAAAGTGCTATGAACAAGCACTAATGTGTTATACTTGTTGTGAATCCAATGATTGTACACCTTAAAGGCATTAGCATAAGGTCTTAGACTTGAACATCCTAAGAATAGGATTGGGATTTGGTAAGAGTAAATGTATAACTCTTATACTTGTTTGAATGTCCAAAGATTGGAAGTTATAACTTGAAGTATAAGACCTTAAAAGCTTGTACGTGATTTGAACATCCAAAGAATTGGATTAAGACTTGAATATAAGATAATAAAATCTTGTACTTGACTTGACACCAATACATATGTATGGTAGTGAACTAGAAAGTGCTATAAGTAAGCACTAACGTGTATGAGACATGTTCTTGTTGTGTATGTGCAAACATTGCATACATTTTCTTGATACAAGGTGACTTCTTGATTACTTGAAGCATGTTCCTTGTTGAGCTAGTCCACTACTTTTGGATTAGTTCCTCTCCCGTAGTTCAAGTAAATATCTACTTGTACTTTCTTGTGTGAGTCCAGCTGGTTCTCCTTGCTTGTTCGAAAATGTATAGGTTCACGCTTGTCGCGAGAGCTGGGGTTTAAGTGACAATCGGGTCCCTATGTATTTCCGCCCGACCCCTTACTACCGGCCATAGTAAGGGCATAGCTTCCTTAGTTGGAGCAATAAGCCTGACTTAAGTGAATGCTAAACTCCCGTCCCGAACACCTCGTGAATAATCATGAGTACTGATATTGAGAATGACACTGGTTACCGGGTCTTCTGATATATACTGAATAATCAGTTCCTGTTATTGATCGTGATGTCAAAGTAATACAAGCTTCGACAACAATGGTATTCTTGGGAGGAATAAGGAAGGAAGCAATATCCTTATAACTTGCTTGTTTAGCCTTATGTGCTATTTGATGAGTGGATTATCCTCTCATATACTTGTTACTTGATGATACTTGAGATATGATTATTTGAGTATCTACTTGAATTGCATGATAACATGTCATGTAGTTACATCTAATAGCTTACTGAGATTTATCTCACCCTTTATTTGTTTCCCCCCCCCAGGAAAGGAAGGATAGTGCGCAGTGAGGCTCGACATAGTTGGGAGCTTACTTCGCAGGTCGTGATTATTTTGGGGCTTGTGTCCTTTTACACTTGGTGAGGACGATGTATTGGGTTGTATAACTCCTTATTTTGGGGTAGACAGTCTTGTTTAGTTCTTGTTGTCACTAGACATCTTGTATAGTACTCTTAATGCCAGCTTATGTGCTAGGCATGTTTCCGCTGTGTATGTATTAAGTTTGGTTTTAAATTTTCTTGTCTAGAACTCGTGTTGTGAGCTAGTATAGCTCCTTACTCTAGAGTATATATATCATGTCAGTTTGTTAAACAAATGTCATTAAGTTTCTTGTTAAGTTTCTTGTTTCTCGTTAGGCACTCCCATCCAGGTTCGAGGTTCTATTAAGGGATCCCGGGACCTGGGGGCGTGTCAAGATTCATCTTGTAAAACCTCCTCTAAATTAATACAAGTCTTATAGCTATTAGAAAATCCTAGACTAACCATCTAGGTAGAGGACGTAGTTCATTTAAGAACGAACCTCTTCAATTTGTGTGTTTGATCTTTATTTTCTGTCTTGATATTTATCTTTCTTGTTTGTGGTCTTGAACTTGCTTCCATACACAAAATGACTTGAAAGATGAATTGTGTTTTCCTTTAAACTTTAAGTTTAACTATTCTGTTGCATCATAGTGTTTTCTCAACCCGAGTCAAACTTCTCAACTCTTTAACTAACCTATTTGGCCAAACCGCAAACTCCGTTGTGCATTTTATCAGTTCGGTTCTTGTGCCTTGAACCGCAGTTGGCCAAACTGATAAGTACTCGGTTGATTTAAGGGTATTTTAGAATAAGTTTCGGACCGCTATTCACCCCCCCCCCCTCTAGCGGTTCTATACCCTTGTTGCCCTCTGGGACCAACAAGTGGTATTAGAGCACCTCCACCAAACTTGTTTTTACAAGCTTAACCGCTTGGGTGCTGATCCAATGGAAAACACAAACACCCATATGATGCAAACATCCAATTCAAATCACTTACCGATTCTGGATGAAGATAGTTTTATTTTTTGGAAAGATAGGATGATGAAACACATGATTTCATGTGATCGTAAACTGTGGACCGCAGTTACTGATGGACCATATGTTCCTATGAAAGCTAATCCTCGTGCAGGAGCCGCAGGAGAAGAAGCTGAAGTTAAGAAATTAGAAAGTGAATGGTCTGATGCAGACCGCATCAATGTGGATTTTGATGGAAGAGCTATGTCCATGCTAGTGTCAGCTATTGACCTGAGGACTCATTCTAAGGTGCTTCACTGCAAAACCGCTAAGGCTACCTGGGATGCTATAGTTGACTTTCTGGAAGGAGATTCAGATACCAAGAAGAACCGCCTCTATCAACAGAGAAGACTCTCTGACTATTTTGTTAAAGATCCTAAGGAATCCCTTTAGACAATGCTATGAGAGGTTTATTGATATTGTTAATGTTTGTTTTTCTCTTGGACATGTCTATTCTAATACAGATTTGAACATGAGATTCATGCAAGCATTTGGTAGCAAATGGCTGATCAAAACTACTAACATTGAAGACAACAAGGACTTGGAAGCTCTTGATCTTCGACACTTGTATGCCATGCTGAAGGTTTTTGAATTTAAGCTTGAAGAGGTCCATGAAACCGAAAGCAGATTTAAGACCCTCTCTCTAGCTGCTTTCAACAATACCTCATCTCCTGTCTACAATCTAGACCATCATCAAACCGCTCCTCACCTTCACTTGCAAACCGCTCCTCCTGACCAAAGTGCTCCTAGATATAATCCTCAAACCGCACCTTCTGAGTATTACCAACAGTCTCACCAATCCTATCCTCAATCACATCAATCATATCCTCAATCTTATCAATCTTATCAGCAGTCTCATCAATCTTACACTCCTCCTCAAAGTTCTTATGCTCAGAGTGTAGGATCACAATCCTCAAGTTCTACTCAAGTTGACTTTGATGAAATGGATGATGAAGAATTTGCTTTGTATGTGAAGAAATACACCAAGTTCAGAAAAAATAATAGATCTCAATTTCCATCCAAAGGCCCAGCAAAGTTTGTCCCTCCAACCAGATTCAACAAAATAGCAGATCCCAAGACTAGGGATGACTTGGTTTGTTATAACTGCAGACAACCAGGTCACTTTGCTTCAAGTTGTCCCAAACCGAGGTATGAAGCCGCGCCAGCAAAGAAACCATTCAACAAGAAATTCGTGAAAAGAAGAGGAATGGTAGCTGACCAAGGAGATCAACCGCTGACATGGATGGGTTCAGACTCAGATGAAAGTGATGATGAAGAAACTGCTAATCTCTGTCTCATGGGATTTGAAGAAAGAATTGAAATTGACGAAAGTCTTCCACTGCCGAAACAACAAATGAAGTCAGTTTCACCTAAGACTCCTGAGGCTAGATCAAGCAGAGCTCCTACAACACCAAACTACACTCCCGAGGTTCAAGCTGACCAAAGTCATGATGATCAGGTACTAGAACGTGCAAATATTATATGTCAACAACACACTGTACTTAAAAAGGCATATAAACTAATGGCTGCGGAACTTGAAGAATCCCAACGTGTATGTAAATCCCACAAGGAGGAAATTGAAAATCTCAAGCTCCAAATTGCTGGGATATCTACTATTGTGGATGAAAACCGCTATCTGAAGGACAGAACCGAGGTACTTCTCACCCAAATCCATGATCTTACCGTACAAAGGGATGACCTCCAAAAAGTGACCGATGTATGGACTAAGTCTGGTGTCAGCGTGGAACAAATCCTAAATTCACAAATTCCTACTTCGGATAAAAGTGGATTGGGCTTTAAAATCGATGATGGGTGTAAGTGTCCTTGTCTCTGTGCCGAAGGTGGTGTGAAACCTACTGAACAAACCAAAGAAATTCCTAAGGTTAATCATGCTGGTAAAAAGGGCTCAAAACAAGAAATTAAAAGGCAAAATTATTTCTTTGAGTACCCTAAAAACCAGACTGGGAGAGATTCAAAGTGGAAAGAGAAATCTATAGCGGCTGAGGCAACCAAGGAAGTATTGAGTGATGAAACCGCTCCTAGTCGGTTTAAGGAAATTCCTATCATTTTCCCTAAAGCCGCACCTAAGAGGAAGGTTGAGCTCAAGAAGGTAATCTTTGTTAAAGCCAAAACCGCTGACCCAGTAAAACATGAGAAACCAAAGGTTAGTAAAGGGTTTGTAAAACCGCAACCAAAACCTGGATTTATTCATTGTGCTATTTGTGCTGATTTTGGTCATAGTGCTGGTCATTGTCTTTTAAGATTCACACCCAATGCCAAGGGACATAAAAATCCTAAGGTCAAACAGGTGTGGGTCCCAAAAAGCTGATAACCCTAGGACCCAAGGAATAAGGGGGACCAAAACCTTTCATGTTTATTTTTCAGATTTCATGTTTTATGGCTGGAACCGCTAAGAAGAAGAAGGATCTCTGGTATTTGGATAGTGGATGCTCACGACACATGACTGGAGATTCTGAACTACTCTGCAGTTTCATCCAAATGAAAGGTCCCCCAGTAGTGTTTGGTAACAACAAGAAAGGAGAAACAGTAGGATATGGAGCAATCAAACGAGAAAAGGTGACTATTAAAAATATGTCACTAGTAGAAGGACTCAAGCACAACCTTCTCTCTATATCTCAGTTTTGTGACAAAGGAATGAACTGCATCTTCACATCAACTAGCTGTTATATCAAAGATGCTTCCTCTAAAGTCACTCTACTGACTGGCAACAGAACAGGTGATGTTTATATGATAGATTTGAGCAATATTGTTTCTATTGCTGACCTCTGTTTTGTAGCCAAAAATATAAGTGAAAGCAGCTGGTTATGGCATAAGCGGCTCAGCCACTTGAACTTCAAGTATCTAGCAAAACTACACAGGGATGGTCTAGTAAAAGGACTACCCAAAGTGGCTGACCATCATGATGAAAAGTGTAAAGCATGCCAGCTTGGAAAGCAGCCCAAACAGTCATTTCCTAGTAAAACCGCGCCTTCAACGAACCGCTGTTTGCAACTGCTGCACATGGATTTATTTGGACCTGTCCCAACCGCCAGTATTGGAGGAAACCGCTATACACTTGTGGTGGTTGATGATTATTCAAGATATACTTGGGTGGAAATGATGGCCTCTAAAGATGATACTTATGGCATCGTAACCGCTCTCTTTAGACAGCTCCAAACTCAGAAATTGGATGACATTGTTGCCGTGCGTTCAGATAATGAAACCGAATTTACAAACAATGGTATTGCCCAATATTGTGATGATCATGGAATTGATCATAACTTCTCTGCCGCTGGGGTTCCACAACAGAATGGAGTTGTAGAAAGAAAGAACAGGACGTTGATTGAAGCCGGGAAGACAATGATTGCAGAAGCAAAGCTTCCCAAATACTTCTGGGCCGAAGCCGTCAATACCGCATGTTTCACCCAGAACCGCTCCCTAATCATCAAAGTTCACAACAAGACTCCATATGAATTGTGGCGAGGCAGATCACCCAACATTGCCTTCTTCAAAATATTTGGATGCAAGTGCTACATCTTGTACAATGGCAAAGAGTATCGAGGTAAATTTAATGCTAAGGCCGATGAAGGTATTTTTGTTGGTTATTCAAAACACTCCAAAGCTTTTCGCTGTTTCAATAAGACATCTTTAAAAATTGTAGAGTCAGTCCATGTTACATTTGATGAACATAATCTTCTTGAGCCACATATGGCTCCAAATGTTGCTGGATTTTAGTGGTTTTGAGACAGGTACATCTTACCATAATCATGCAACCGCAAATGACCAACCTACTCAAACCGCTCCATTAGGTTCTCCAGCCGCTCCAAATCAAACCGGAGGTGTTGATGTAGAACCGCATTCTTCTGATCCCATTCAAACCGTTGATCCAGTTCCAAACATCACATTCAATGAAGATTTCAATGAATATCAAGAAGAGCCTCCTCTGGAAAATCTTCAAGAAATAGTGGTTCATGAAGACCTCCCTCCAGAAATCAATGAGCATAGAGACCATCCAACAACTAATGTTATAGGTCCTATCAGTTCTGGTGTTCAGACAAGAGGAAGCCTAACTCATAGAGATAACCACAGTTTGTTCTCAACCGCACTGTTATCTCAGATGGAACCGAAGAAGGTAGATGAAGCTCTAAGTGATCCAAGCTGGGTAGATGCAATGCAAGAAGAGCTTAATCAGTTTGAAAGATGCAGAGTTTGGACTCTAGTTCCAAGGCCCAGAGATCACACTGTAATTGGAACAAAATGGGTATTCAGAAATAAGATGGATGAAAATGGTACTATTACAAGAAACAAAGCAAGGTTGGTTGCCCAAGGTTATAGGCAAGAAGAAGGGATTGATTATGATGAAACCTTTGCCCCTGTAGCCAGACTTGAAGCCATTAGATTGTTCCTGGCCTATGCCTCCTTCAAGAAATTCAAGTTATATCAAATGGATGTGAAGAGTGCATTTCTGAATGGTGAACTACAAGAAGAAGTTTATGTAGCTCAACCACCAGGATTTGAAGACAACAAATATCCTAATCATGTCTTCAAGCTCAAGAAGGCCTTGTATGGACTCAAACAAGCTCCAAGAGCATGGTATGACACTCTATCTAAATTTCTTATTGAACAAGGCTTCTCTATAGGTAAAATTGATACAACCCTATTTATTGCTAAACACAAAGGTCATTCATTATTAGTTCAAATATATGTTGATGATATTATTTTCGGTTCTACTAATGAGACTATGTGTGTTAAGTTTGAGAAGCTTATGAAAGGTAAATTTGAGATGAGTATGATGGGAGAATTGACATTCTTTCTTGGACTCCAAATCAATCAATGTCATGATGGAATCTTTATCAACCAAGCCAAATATACCAAAGATTTGATTAAGAAATTTGGGCTTGAAACCGCTAAGCCAGTTGATACCCCAATGCAAAAGGCCTGCAGTTTGGATCAAGATGAACAAGGTAAGAAAGTTGATCAGACTCTCTACCGAGGTATGATTGGTTCTTTACTTTACTTAACTGCTAGTAGGCCAGATATCATGTTCAGTGTTTGTGTTTGTGCTAGATTTCAAGCTGACCCTAGAGAATCTCATCTTATTGCTGTTAAAAGAATTATTAGATACTTATGTGGATCTGTTAACCTTGGACTTTGGAACTCCAAAGAATCTTCATTTGATCTATTAGGTTATTCAGATGCTGACTTTGCAGCATGTAAGATAAGCTGAAAGAGCACAAGTGGTACTTGTCAGTTCTTTGGAACCCGGCTTGTATCATGGTCCAGCAAGAAACAAGCATCGGTTTCAGTCTCAACCGCTGAAGCTGAATATATTGCGGCTGGAAGCTGTTGCTCTCAAATTCTCTGGATGAAACAGCAGTTGGAAGACTATGAAGTATTTGAGAAGAACTGCCCTATCTACTGTGATAGTACTGCAGCAATATCAATCTCCAACAATCCAGTACAACACTCAAAAACCAAGCACATTGACATAAGATATCATTTCCTCAAAGATCATGTTGAAAAGAAGAACATTTTTCTAGCAAAGGTGGGAACCGACGATCAAATTGTAGATATTCTCACCAAACCTCTTGAAAATTCTAGGTTCTTTCATTTACGAGGAGAAATGGGTATGCTGGAACTTACTTAATATAATTCATGCCTATTTATTCTTGTTCTAATAATTTTTGTTAAGTATTTTGGCTCTATTAAGAAAATGCAACTAGCTTGCGGTTCAATCTACGAAACCGCAACAACAATGGTTTGGCTAAAGATTCCACTCAAACCGAAGAGTCAATAAGAACAACTTCAGTTTGATACAAACCGAACTGTCAAAGCAAGATCTCGGTTTTCTCTACTGAAACCGAAGACAGATCTGAGAGATATCGGCTTTGCCAAAACCGATAATGAGGAAAAGGTAAGTCGGTTTACGCAAAACTGCTCAGGTATGAAATTGCATTTTAGTCCCTACTTTATGTCACTTCATTCTTTAAGGACCTTTTTGCAATTATCTCTGCCGCATTGAATGCGAATCGACAGGTACACTGACGGTTGAGTTTCCTTCAGCCGTCATGCCCGCTCCACTACCCGAGGTGGTTAATTGAGTATAAAAGACAAACCATTTTTCAATTTATCTTTTTACCTTCTTACTCTTTTTAGCAAAAACCCTTTCTCTCTCTTCTGTACGCACTCCTCTCTCTCTCTGTTCTCACTCAAAATTCTCTTACTTAAACAAATTTTTTTAATGGCTCCAAAGAAATCAATTGATCTTGCTTCTTCTTCTACATCGTCCAAACCATCGAAGCCTGATATGGTATGAAATTCTGAACCCTAACTCAGTATATTTCATTTTTCCGCCATTGTTGAAGCTTAAAAGCTTGTTCATCTTCCTTTGATCATTTTATGCTTTTTCTTCAATTTCTTGGTTGGTTTGTGCTTGCATTTACTTAAATATACTGTTTGATTACTTTGTTTTAAGATTTGTGTTCAATTTTGAGCAAAATAAATTTTGGGGTCCTTTGGTATTCTTGCGAAATTTTGCAGATTCTGGGTTCATGTGTTGTTATTTGTCTTAGTTTCTTTAGAACTTTGTTAGAATCTGCCCTTTGTGAACATTTTGATATAATTTTTCCATATTTTGGTTAAGATTTTGTTTTGCATTTTCATACTCTGTTCTTCGTGTTCTTCATGCATTCAAACTCTTTTTCAAAATTTTCCCTCTTTGATTCGTTTTGCCTTCACTGTTCCTTCATTCTTTGTTTTACATTTTTACCCTTTCTCTCCTTGAACCGCATGTCTTCATTGTTAGGATTCCTTGTTATAGTTTGTAGGACTTAATCAAACCGCGGTTTGCTTAAGGATTCAAACTATCATTCTTTAAGCTATTTCTAACTAAGAAAATCTTTCAGGATCCCTCAAACTTTGTTCCCGGTTCTAGGATTCTTGAGGATGAAATTAAACAAGATGCAGTTGGAAGGAAGCTCCTCAAACTGCTGAATGATGCAAAACTGCTACCTTTGTTTCTTATGGATGAACCGCAGTTCGTTACAATTATCTGCGCCGAATTCTTTGAGAATGGGATTTCCACGAAGGCTGCCTTACTTGATGTAAGAGGAGAACCGATAAGGGATCTGGAATCCGGAGAAATAAAATTTGAAGATGCTATCAAGTCCACCGTCTGTGGCAAAGAAGTGATCCTAACCGCTTCCAAGATTGCAGTTCTAGCTGGTCTTGAGAACTCTGGAGTTATGGGGATAAAACCGGAACTTCTAAGCAATACTACAATGGAGCTGATGGGAGTTAATTCTTTCTCCACCAAGAATTCCTCCAAAAAGGATTTTGGAGAGGTGATGGCTCATCTATGTGAATTGGTGGATTCTGGAGTCATGTGCAAGAATGGAAACCACAACAACTTTACAAGTGAACAGTATGCTTACTGTGTGGCCATTCTTAAAGGGAAGAAACTGCACTGGCCCAAGGTTGTGATGAAGGAGATCATAAATGCTCTACACCGCCTCCATGCTGCTAAAGCCGCTGGAAAATCCAATGTCAGAACCCATTGCAGGTTGCTGACTAAGTTCCTGCATCAAGATCCTGCCATTTTCAAGTTCTCTGCTGAAAACAAGGACTATTGGTTGGACCCAATTGAAAAATCTGTCTTTGGATTATCTAAACTTGATGCCTTCAGAACCGCATTTGGATGGCGGTATGCTCAAACCGTTTGGAATGAGGACCCTCTTCCTGAAGCCGAACGTGGCCCATTTCCTGAGGCTCGGCTCAACAAATCTGGGAAACCGTATGCTGGTGCCATTGCTGATCAGGCCCATGCTACGATGCTAAGGAATGAAGGTCAAACTGCTACTCTAAACCGACTGGGGTTAAGTCAGTTAGCTCAGACCGCGGTACAGGCTGAGGGGGAGCCTGCGGTTGAGGGGGAGCCTGCAGTTCGGTCTATTCCTGCGGCTCGTCCCAAGGAAACTGCTGCTCCAAGGAAGAAAAAGGGAACTGCTCAAATCCCTTCTGTTATTACAAGATCAGACTTATCCAAACCGCCTTCCAAACCCTTATCTAAACCGTCATCAAAACCTTCATCTTCTTCAACCTCTTTTCCCCCCATCAGACTATCTCCTACACTTTCAAAACCTATCTCATCTAAACCCTCTATTCCCAAATCTCAAGTTAAACCCCTCTCTCCATTACATCAAAATATGGAGAAATCCATTAACTTTGCTATGGATGCCGCCTCTCTTAAAGCCGCCAAGGCTAAATCCATTCCAGAACTTATCCCTTCACCTCATCTTTTCCTTCCTATCCCTTCTCCTCCTAAACCTTCCACCTCCAAACCGCCCTCTGTTCAATTCTCTGAAGAACAGTTGGCTGAAATTTTCAAAGCCTTCCCAAACCTCAAACCTTCCTCTCAAACCGATCCTGAGCAGACCGAAGTGTCTGAGGATGCGGTTCTAGTTGAGCAAACCGATGTATCTACCATTGTGATTCAGCCTGAGCAAACCGATGAGTTTGAGGCTGTAGCATTGCCTGAGCAGACTGATATGTCTGAGGCACCTGGTGAACCTGAGCAAGATGATGAAGTTCTTGAGGTTCAACCGCCAAAGAAGAAGAGAAAGTTGGTGAAGAAAAGTGATTATGTGGAGCATTGGCAGTCAAGGCCACCAGGAGCTGTAGACTTCAGTGAGGCTGACTACAAAAGGGATCACTCACCACTTGAAGGAGCATTTGCAAAAGAGCTAAGAGAGAGAGCAGAGATGAGGAAGGCAGGTATTGACCCAATGTTGGTTGAGGTCTCTCCTCCTTCACTTAAAAGAAAGCTAGATTTTGATTCACCAGAACATACTCCATCTTCATCTCCAGACTTACCATATGCTTTAGCGGTTCAACCTTCACCAGTTCTTTCATCTGCTCAACCTTCAGTTTCTACGTCAGTCCAACCGATGGCTTAGTCTTCAGTTTCACCATCTGCTCTGCCATCGGTTTCATTCATTAAACCGAAGACAAAGAAACGAAAGAATGCTGCTGACTTAGCAAGATATCTGAAGCGGTTCAAGACTGAAACCTCTAGGGAAAGAAGGGCTGGAGCCCATGCTCGTGCCGCCAGCCGAAGTTAGATTCTTGAAGGCTGTCCGCCCTAACCCTTATGCTATTTTTCCCAAGGATGAGATGGAAGCCGCAGTTGAAAAATTAATTCTTTCAGTCGCAGAACAATTGATGGGTGAGATTGCCGATCAGGTACTCATGGATCCCACTCTTGCTAGTCAATACTTTCTGAAATTAACTGCTAGAGCTTATCCTCCTATGTTGAATTGGAGATTTGTGCCTTCCCCTTCCATTCTTCTGAATGATGATTATTTGAGATTTCCTCTTCTTCCTCCTTCCCCTCCTCAATTTGCAATTATCCCTGTTCGCTCTTTTCCTCACTTTGATCCCATTGAGCTTGAAACCGCCCTTAGGATCTCTATGGGTGAAACTTTAGAAGAGGCACACATTCTCTTGAAAGGTAAAGCCAAAATGCCTTCTTCATCCCATCAGTCTGATGATGCCATCCAAATTTCTGATGATGACAATTCCAGTGATGAGCACATCCCTGACTACACTCCTTCTGATGAACTGCCCTCTTCAATTCCTTCCTATCCAATTCTACCTCTTCATGCTACAACCGCCGATTTAATAGATGTGGTTAGGAATATTCAAGTTCATCAGCAAACCGCCACTTCTCGGTTTGACACTCATCTCCTCACTTTACAATCTGATCTTGATGCCATTAAGGGGGAGAGAGTGAATGAGAGATTTGATGATAGGTCAAGACAACATCAGCTAGATGAGAGACTGAACTTAATCTTGGAAAATCAACTGGCTCTTCAAGATCTTGTCAGAACCAACAATGATCTTTGCAACTTAAAGTTTCAAGCCGTTGATGCATCACTTCAATCTGTTGTTGAGAAACTTGACATTCTAGCTCAGCATGCACTTGATTCTTCAGAACTTATCCTGCATAGAACCGGGAAACTTGTCAAACAAGCCGCTGCAATTGAATTGAAGATTGGTGAACCGACTGAAGTTCGGCTTCGTGCAGCTGACTTTGTTTTTGAAACCACCCGTGGATCCGGTTCTAGAAATGCTGATCAAACCGCCCCTGCTGTTAATGTTCAAGTTGCAGAAGAACAAGCTGCTCAAGATGCTCAAACCATTCAGAACCAAACCGCAGATGATCCTGCTGCTGCAAGGGGTTCTGTTGCAGATGAAGTAGACTAGATTTCTTTTCTTAGTCTTTCTTTTTGATGTCTCTTGTAATTCATACATTGTAAGTTACTATCCTTTATGATTGAATTATAATGAGAATGACTGCATAGCATTCTGTTTTCAAAACTTTGTTTATTCAAACTGCTTGTTTGTGAAACAATGCTTGTATTTCTTAAAACCTCATGCACTACATTCATCATGAAAATACTTTTTAGTGCATTATGGTTTAAACATTCAGTTTAAACATGCATTTCTGATCCTCAAAATCATATCATCTTTTATGCATCTGAATGTATTTCTTTTCTATCTTTTCTTCATTTCCTTTGTTTTTGATAGATTTGAAATCTATGATCTAGCATAGCGTGTGCATTGACTTGGGACATGCAATTTCATGAAATTTATTTCTGACATGTTCTTACCAAGTACAATGTTTTGCTATTATCATAGGGAGGTAATGGCATCAATCAAATAGGGGGAGATTGTTAGGATTCATTGTTAGTTCACCCACCTTAATTTGATTGATCCATACCACGTGTCTTTTTATGGACTTTAGGACCGCGTGTAATGAAGTTCTACTTCATTTTTTAGATAAGTCCATTTCTAGATTTTTTAGTTGTCTAGGCTGAGTATAGTTCGGTTATATCATTAGCGGTTTAGTGCTTCAAGCCGTCATCTTGAGACCGCCAGCATGGAGCTCTTCAGTTTTCATCAAACTGCAGTTTGCATGTTTGATGAAACCGCACATCTAGATCATTCCTCAAACCGCCCCTATGCTTGGTGAAACCGCAGATCAGTTATTGAAGAATTAAAGAGATGTCATTTATTCCTTGGACAAACATTCCCTTTTTTACCGTAAAAGGATGTTGTTATGTCATGTCAAAATAACTCTTAGTTAACTTGGAGTTTCTGCAAGGAATGTCGGTTTTTCTATCAGTTTGAATTGTTTACCGTTAGTCCTTTCTGCAACAAAGGACAAATGTCAGGTAGTGGTGCAACAACTACCTAGGACTACAAGACAAAACCAAGGACGAAAATGACAGCTCAACCAATGGGATTTCGACAGCACTGTACCCTTCAGATTTGATTCAAATCTTTACCCAACGGTCACAAGGGTGCTCTGCCTATAAATAGCCTCCATTATTCAATAATGAAGGTTGCTGAGCTTCAAAAGATTCATTCCCAAGTATTCAAGTTTGCTTTGAAAAGTTAAACCCAGATATTCATATCTTCAAACCATCTCCATTGCAAACCCAGTTCTTCATCAAAGCTTCAAGCCTAACAACCATTCATACTTAGCCTTTACACCGAAAGAATTCTATTTGCTCAACCATCATTTAGATACTTAGAGCATTTGATTTCTTTTCACGCACACACCCGATATATATGATCACATAGATTATATACTTCGAAAACACCGTTTGTTATTATAGCTTAGGTTAGACTTATTGTTTAGAGTTTAGATTCATCTTGTAAAACCTCCTCTAAATTAATACAAGTCTTATAGCTATTAGAAAATCCTAGACTAACCATCTAGGTAGAGGACGTAGTTAATTTAAGAACGAACCTCTTCAATTTGTGTGTTTGATCTTTATTTTCTGTCTTGATATTTATCTTTCTTGTTTGTGGTCTTGAACTTGCTTCCATACACGAAATGACTTGAAAGATGAATTGTGTTTTCCTTTAAACTTTAAGTTTAACTATTCTGTTGCATCATAGTGTTTTCTCAACCCGAGTCAAACTTCCCAACTCTTTAACTAACCTATTTGG
>JAOWBW010000065.1:0-63372 GCA_026119855.1 Campanula takesimana | reverse complement strand
TCCTCACTTTCTTAAAATGAAAGGTTATGTAGAGCACCTTGAGAAACTTGGCTATCCAATCCCATTGGATCTAGCCACGGATCTCATTCTTAATTCATTGCCTAAAAGTTATAATCAGTTTGTAATGAATTATATCATGCATGGAATGGATAAGAATTCTCTCTGAGTTGCATGGGATGCTCAAACTGCAGAGATAAAAATTGTGGAGAAAGGTTCTCCCGTGCTCTTGGTTCATGATGGGAAGAAGCCTGGTGCCAAAGGCAAGGGTAAGGCAAAAGTGTCAAACCCAAGATAAGCAAGGCAAAGGTTGCCAAGGCTTCTGAGGCAAAACCCGATACACAAAAGGATGCATTTGTTTCCATTGTCAAGAATTGGTCATTGGAACGTAATTGCAAGGCTTTCTTGAAGAGCAAAAGAAGAAGAAGAGCAGCAAGGCTGCGTCGACTTCAGGTATCTATATGATAGATATTCTCCTTTCTACCACTGATTCTTGGGTATTGATACCGGATGTGGTTCTCACATTTGTCTAAATGTGCAGGGACTAAAGAATAGGAGACTGCTTAAAGAAGGTGAAGTAGATCTACGCGTGGGGAATGGAGCAAGAGTTGCTGCATTAGCCGTAGGGACTTATGAAGTCACTTTACCTTCCGGATTAATTCTTGTTTTGAACAATTGTTATTATGTTCCGGATTTAAGCAGAAATATTATTTCAATTTCTTGTTTGGATAATGAAGGTTTTAAGTTTCTTATTGAGAATAAGAAATTTTCTATTTATTTAAATGATGTGCTTTATGGTATTGCTAATTCATTTAATGGCCTTTATATCCTGGATGTCAAGAATGAAAATAATGTCTATCATGTAAATAAGAAATCTAAACCTAATGATGTAAATCATACTTATTTGTGGCATTGCCGTCTTGGTCATATAATGAGAAGCGTATCTCAAAACTCCATGGGGACGGACTTTTGGGTTCATGTGACTTAGAGTCATATGATACTTGTGAGTCGTGTCTTCTTGGAAAAATGACTAAGACACCTTTTACCAAGTTGGGTGAAAGGGCAAGCGACTTATTGGGGTTGATACATTCCGATGTATGCGGACCATTAAGTAGCAATGCTAGGGGAGGATTTCAATACTTCATAACCTTCACTGATGATTATAGTAGATTTGGGTATGTTTACCTAATGAAACATAAAAGTGAAGCATTTGAGATATTTAGAATATTTCAAATGAAGTAGAAAAACAACTTGGCAAAAGTATAAAGGCACTTCGATCAGATCGAGGTGGTGAATACTTGAGTCAAGAATTTGATGATCATCTAAAGAATTGTGGAATAGTTTCACAATTGACTCCACCCGGAACACCACAATGGAATGGTGTGTCCGAGAGGAGGAATCGGACTTTGTTAGACATGGTTCGATCAATGATGAGTCAAGTTGATCTTCCAATATCCTTTTGGGGTTACGCTCTAGAAACCGCTGCTTTCACACTAAATCGTGTTCCAACTAAATCGGTTCAAAAGACTCCATATGAGATGTGGAGCGGAAAGAAACCTAGTCTATCTTTCATGAGATTTGGGGTTGCGAAGTTTTGTCAAAAGACTTATCTCTGACAAACTTGCACACAAATCTGATAAATGTATTTTCGTGGGATATCCTAAGGAAACTAAAGGATATTACTTTTACAACCGAGAGGACAACAAAGTGTTTGTTGCCCGAACTGGTGTCTTTCTAGAGAAAGAGTTTCTCTCTAAAGAAATCAGTGGGAGTAAAATAAATCTTGAAGAAATTCGAGACCCAGAAAATAACATTGAACCAATAGTGGAACAAGAACAAGAACCACAAGGAGTTGTGGAACCTGTTCAAAATACACAAGCAACTCGCAGATCTAGTAGGTTACGATCCGAGCCCGAGAGATATGGATTTCTCGTAACGGATAGTAATGAGGTAGAAATCATTGAGAATGATGAACCGTCAACCTACCAAGAGGCGATGTCTTCTCCTGATTCGGACAAGTGGCTTGGAGCCATGGAATCCGAATTGCAATCCATGCAAGACAATCAAGTTTGGAATTTGATTGATGCGCCCGAAGGTGTAAAAACCATAGGATGCAAATGGGTCTTCAAGAAGAAGACTGACATGGATGGGAAGGTGCATACTTACAAAGCTAGGCTTGTAGCGAAGGTTTATAGGCAAGTTCATGGTATTGACTATGATGAGACCTTTCACCCGTAGCAATGATCAAGTCTATAAGAATTTTGCTTGCCATTGCCGCATATCATGACTATGAAATATGGCAGATGGACGTCAAAACCGCTTTCCTGAATGGAAAACTCCAAGAGGATGTGTATATGACACAACCAGAAGGTTTTTGAACAAGATTCTAAGGTATGCAAATTGCAGAGATCCATCTATGGATTGAAGCAAGCTTCAAGGAGTTGGAATCTCCGTTTTGATGAATCGGTCAAAGAGTTTGGTTTCATCAAGAACGAAGATGAGCCTTGTGTATACAAGAAGATTAGTGGGAGCATAGTGCTTTTTCTTGTTTTATACGTGGATGACATATTGCTCATTGGAAACGACATTCCTACACTTCAGTCTGTGAAGACTTGGTTAGGAAAGTGCTTCGCAATGAAAGATATGGGTGAAGCCGCATATATTCTTGGCATTAGATCTATAGAGATAGATCAAGGAGGCTACTTGTTTAAGCCAAAGTACATACATTGACAAGGTCATTAGAAGATTCCGTATGGAAAATTCTAAGAGAGGCACCTTGCCCGTGTTACATGGAGTTTCTCTAAGCAAGACTCAATGTCCTAAGACAAAAGATGAGCGTGAGAAAATGAATGATGTTCCATATGCTTCGGCAATTGGGTCCATCATGTATGCCATGATTTGTACTAGGCCGGATGTGTCTTATGCTTTGAGCATGACAAGTAGATACCAATCCGACCCTGGCGAAAATCACTGGATAGCTGTAAAAGCGATTCTTAAGTACTTAGAAGAACTAAAGACTCGTTTTTGGTCTATGGAGGAATGGAAGATGATCTCGTTGTAAATGCTTACACGGATGCAAGCTTCCAACCGACAAAGATGATAGCCGATCGCAATCGGTTTTGTGTTTATGTTAAATGGTGGAGCTGTAAGCTGGAAGAGTTCCAAGCAAAGTACAAACCGCTGATTCTACAACAGAAGCTGAGTATATTGCTGCATCGGATGCTGCAAAAGAAGCTGTTTGGATTAAGAAGTTCATAACTGAACTTGAAGTGGTTCCTAGTATTGCTAATCCAATAGACCTTTATTGCGATAATAATGGTGCTATTGCTCAAGCAAAGGAACCAAGAGCACATCAGAAATCCAAACACATACTTAGGCGTTTTCATATCATTCGAGAGATCGTTGATAGGGGAGACGTAAATATATGCAGAGTACCTACTGATGACAATGTTGCGGACCCGCTAACAAAGGGACTTCCACAAGCTAAACATGATGGTCATGTTAGGTCCATGGGTATTAGATACATGGGAGATTGGGCCTAGGGCAAGTGGGAGATTGTTGGTAGTGGTGCCCTAGGCACGTTTAATAAACGTTGTAATTGTTATCATTTATTTCATATCAATAAAGAGATGTTTTGATTATTATTGTTGTTCATGTTTACTTATAATAATCTCCGTCCCTAGTACTTGTTAAGCACTAGTATAAAGGCTAAATGATCATGGGATGATCATGTTAGATTTATGGGTACTTGTTTGGAACAAGGTACTGGACATGACCCGCTCTATGAGATTTATGTCATGGTCTATGTCATACATATATCTCATATTAGTTATGTCATTTGAATCCTTAGACATGAAGTTATTATAGTCTTCCACTTGATGAACATTATGTTTGACATATTCAAACGCTACTTTTAACCGAGTAGTTATAAAGGGTATGATTGGCATAATCGGATTCACGTAGGGAAGAATAATAAGCTAAATGGATTTGTCCCTCCTCGGAGAGATGTCAAGCTTGGGCCTCTCGTAGGAATGATGTTGATGAAATGTTCGGCCGGACTCAAATGAATTGATTGGATCAATGTCATTTGGATTATCAACATATTCGGAATCGAGAAAGTATTGAACAAAACAAGTTGACTGTTTGACCATGACTTGTGTTCAATGACATCGTGGACAAAAGGATTATGACATATTCTAAAGGAATGCGAACTTGTATCTAGTTATACTATTGGGTAGGTATGACGGTTTGCTAGAACCTAATCATATCTTATGGTTTCATGTTTGAACCCATTGCCAACTTAGTATAATCCTAGAGGGTCACACACAATAGAACGAATCTTTAAAAGGACTACATTGGAATTTGGAAATCTGGACTTTTCTGGGGAGTGGGCGACCGCACATAATGGACTGGCGGCCGCACACTTAGCTCAGAATTGTACAGTTTGTTTTCAGATAGTTGTGCGACCGCACAGGCATTCTGGGCGGCCGCACAGTACTGTCGGGTGGCAGATTCCTAATTTGATTAGGAAACGAATTTTGGACGGATTTTTGACACAAGTTTCCTATTTGGAATAGGTCATACTTGTGTATAAAAGACCAAATTCGGCCAGCACTCTAGGCAAATGATTTTGTGAGTCTCAAAGAGTTTGAGAGAGGGTTTATTTTGTTCCAAGACATTCTTGGTTGAAGAACAAAATAATACACAAAATAAATTCCATATAGCTCTTTTGATTGTGAAAAAGTGTTTCACAATTTGGTCTAGCAACCAAGATCAAAGAAGCTCCTTTGATATTCGTTCGAAGTGTGGATACCGCTAGAGGGTGAAAATCATCATCTTCAAAGTTCGTGTTCAAGCTTTGTGATCGTGATCAAGTCTTCAACCTCCACCAAAGACCAAGAGAATTTGATAGCCATCAAGGGTTAGTTATTCCTTTATTCTATGTTGTATTTGATTTAATCATATGAACGGATCCATGGCTTTGGGTTTCAAATTTTAAATGCTAAATTCCGCTGCGCATGTTTGATCGAAACCCTACACAAACCATTTTCATTTATTGGGTTTTAAAATTAATAAATGTGGTGACTCCGTTTTGTAAATGTTTAATGTTCCATGTTCGATCCCGAGGAAACCAATCGTTTTCCCCCAGTATCTTACAGTTACGCCCTAGCGTTGGCACATTAATTCTATTCATCTATAACAGTGATTCCTATACGTTTAAAATGGTTTGACTTAATTAGGTTATCAAACCAGTTTGGGCCTAAGGCACAGATGAGATTAAAACATGTTAGACATAAGATGTCTAAATTCTCATAAAGGATCTAAGAGTCACATATGATGTGATTGATAAGGTTTACCTACCTAAATAACTTGATTTTGAGCAGTCATGCCCTAGCCGACTCAAAGTTAGGTGAAATATGGATCTTAGCCCACTTAAATTATATTATAAAATTATTGTATTTGAAGGTGTATAATTTAGTGGGAGTATTTACGAAATACATTAATTCTCTTAATAATAGGGTAATAAAATATAGGTGTATATTTATTTGCATATTTATGTAGAATGTTTTACACTTAATCATGTATATTTACTGCGATCTACCCCACTTAAAGAGATAAGATTAACTTCTTTGACTAGTCATGACCTTAAGAATTGTTCTAAAGCAAGATCGGAAGTTATGCATTCTTAATAAAGATATCCTAAGAAACCCTATGCTTTAAGGACAGACAAGACATTATTAGAACATGTGGAAGATGATTCTATAGTGTCAATTGTCTTACAACTTACTACCATATGTTTGAAACTTGAGAAATATCTGAAATATAGGGATGAGCAATTATGTAAAAGCGTGTTCTACAAGCAATAAAAACAAGAAGAGTTTGAGATTGATTAGAGCCTAACATTCATATGATGACTGAAATATAAGTTAATAAGTTCTCATGTTTTGAACATGGAGAGACATATTAATTACCTTAGATGGCTTGGCTATCAAGTTTGTTTGGACTAACAACGTTTGATATTAATTCAAGCGACATTTGTATGTTTAAACATGGTTAGTCTTAATATCAAATGGAAACCTTCTCAATCTAAAGGTTATAAATAAAAGAATTTAAGATAAAGGCAAGACAAGATTGTCAAACCTAAAAAAATTATTTTGTGGCTAAACCTAAAATCCTGAGGATGTAATTGCTACCATGGCAATATATTTACCAATGAAAAAATTACAATTGATTAAAAGATCAAATGAAAGGTAGTAGGACTACCAACTTTAAGTATTTATGTTAAAGTTCTACTTCTAAGTCTTTAGGTATTGGATACCAGATATGGATTATAAATGTGTAAGACTTGAGAAGGATCATAATTGTTTTGAACAAATGGTGTTATGTTCCTATTTTAAGTAGAAATATTATTTTGGTTTCTTCATTAAAAGGTTATGGATATTTATTATTTCGAACAAGAAAGTGTTTTATTAAATATGACTTCTGGGTAACCCGTGCTTTGCACGGGAAACTAATTTACCAATTTTTTTATTTTGTTTTTTTTTATGTTTTTATTTAATAAAATAACATAAATTTTTTAATATATTATATTGTCTATGAATTAAAACGTTTTCTTACAAATTAAGAGAATTGTGTTACCAAAATTTAGTTTTGTTACATAATTTGTATTTATTATGATAATTGAAATTTGAATATAAAGATGACTTATTATTGTTATAAATTTTAATTTTATAGATGATTGACTTAATAATATTAGCTATTGTCCAATGAATGATTTTATATTATATATTCATAATATGATTAATAATATAAAAGTCTATAATGTACATCTAATCATATTAGTAAAATAATAATTTTATTACCTATAATATTAATAGTAATAATTAACATATATATATAGTAACTATTATGATTAATTAATACTCCCTCTGTCCTAGAGTTAGAGTCATACCTTACTTGCGCATACTTCTAGAAAAACAATAGAAAATGGGTAAACATTGTATGTGGATTGAGAGCATAAATCTCTAAAACACTATTCATAGTGTAAGTACACACAATGTAAGTTAGTAATTTTGGTCTTTTTGTAATTATAAAAGTATTAGAAAGACAAATGTGTCAAAAAACACAATTCTTTCTTTCCCATCATTTGTCATTTTTTAAAAAGGACTCTTACTCTTTGATATACCAAATAGAAAGTAGGACTCTTACTCTCGGACGAGTGAGTACTATTAATAGTAAATATTAACATATATATAATGATAAACTAATATTACTAATAATAGTTAATTTATATAATAACTATTATGATTAACTAATACAACTATTAAGAATAATAATTATATATATAAGTATGATTAACTACTACTATTAATATAATTTTTTAGTTTATTTAATAATTAACTATAATAGTTAATATAAATATTAACTATAATATTGATTAACTATTAATAGTTAACTATTATTTGCTTAATAGTATTAGCTAGTAATATTATTTACTATATAAGGTAATTACTATTAGGGGTGGAAATGGTTCGGCTTAGCTCGGTTTGGGATAATTTAGGAGCCAAACCGCTAAACATCGGTTTGGAGAAATCCCAAACCGAGTTGAACCACAAAATAGTCCACGCCGAGCTGAGCTAAACCATCACGGTTCGGCTCGGCTCGGTTTGAACCACGGTCTGATTTCGCGGTTTAAACCGTGGCTTAAACCGCGGTTTGAACCACAAAATGATTTCATGCTTACAACTTACTGTCCTCCAAAGAGTTCAAACAAGCTTATTAAAAATCCATTGTGAACCTAACCAAAGGGCTATCACCAGCCACATTGAAGTATCAGATTATCATCCTCACTGAAAGCATATGTTCAAACTAATGGAGAACACCTATAATCTCACCTGCTATCAGGTATTCCCAACAAGCTTATTAATGACTCGGCTCCACGGTTCATCTCACGGTTCAGCTTAACGGTTCAGCTCTACGGTTCGGCTCGTGGTTCAGCTCCAAACGGTTTGGCTCGGTTCGGCCTGAAGAGTCAAACCGTGAGCCAAACCGAACCGTGTGGTTTACCAATTTTCGAAGCTGAGTTGAACCGCATAAGTTTAAAAACCGAGCTAAACCGCACGGTTTGGCTCGGCTCGGTTCCGAACCGCGGTTTGAGCCAAACCATTTCCACCCCTAATTACTATAGTTAACTATTACTAATAATAGTAATAATTACTATAATAGTTAACTATTATAATAACTATTACTATTATTAGTAATAGTTAACTATTACTAATAAATAATACTCCCTCCGTCCCAGTTTAAGGTTCTTAGTTTTTTTTATGTTTCTCTGAAGGAACTTTGAGCATTAATTATTGGTTAATACAATTATTGTAATGAAGATCTAAAAATTGTTATTGATAGTATTTATAATGGTGTACCAATAACAAGTTTTAAAATTTTCATTACTTGCTTAGAGTTCCTTCAAATAAGCCTCTAAAAAACTAAAAACCTTAAACTGAGATAAACTAAGAACCTTAAACTGGGACGGAGGTAGTAGTTACAATAATAGTTAACTATTATAATTATTTGTAATATTTAACTATTATAGTAACTATTACTCCCCCCATCCCGGAGTAAGAGTCTTACCCCTCATTTGCATGCTTATTAATAAATATTGGAAGTGATGTAAATGTCGTGAGTGTAAAAGTAAAGTAGGAGAGAGAATGAGTGGGAGAGAATAGTGAATTGATTGGTGTTGTGAGTATAAAAGTAAAATAGGAGAGAGAATGAGTGGGGTGAATAGTAAAGATTATTTGCCATTTTAGGAATAGGACTCTTACTCTGGGACGTACCAAAATGGAAAGTAGGACTCTTACTCTGGGACGGAGGGAGTACTATTATTTAGTTACTATAGTAGTTAACTATAATAGTTACCCTATATAGTACCTAATATTATTAGCTAAGAAAAAGAAATTGAAAAGTCACACAATTATGAGGGTATGTTTGATGTAGCATCACCAAATGCAAGCTTTCGCTTTAGTTTGTCCACATGTCAACACCATAACCATACTCACCAACTTTAATATATATATATATATATATATATATATATATATATATATATATATATATAAGATTTCTTTATTGTATTGCTAATCATATAATGAGACTTTATATCCTTATCTTGGAAGAACAAAATAATGAGTATAACATAAATAATGAAAATCTGAATCTAAGGATGTAAGCGTTACATTCTTAAAGCATTGATGTCTATATCAATGATAAGAAACACATATATAAAATTCCATTTGACGGACTTTTAAATTCACATGATTTCAAATCATGTGATATATGTGAATCTTGGATATTGATCAAGACACCTTTTACTAATAGTAGTGAAAAGAAGTACTCTTTTGAATTAATACATATTGATGTATGTAGTTCATTAAAGTAACAATGCTAGAAAGGATTTCGATAACTCATGGCAAAAGTATTAGTGTACTCTGATCTGATCAAAGTAATGAATATTTGAATCATGGACTTCACGAGAATTCTACAGAAAGTCTGCAGAATAGGAAAAACAGAATCTGCAAACAACAACCGTACGACTGCAAACTAGGCGTGCGCTTAGGGATGAGCCGTACGGCTCCTGTTTACAGAAATCTGCAGATTGTCTGCAAACTGATGTTTTTCACTTCATAATAAGTCAAATTGATCTTTAATTAACCTTCCAAATTATATGCTGAAAACAGTTGCGCTTACACTAAATTGAGTTTCGTCTAAGGAGGTTCGTTATACCATATGAGATATGGAATGAAAGAAAACTTGTTTTGTCTTTCATAAAGATTTGTGATGTGACACTTTTGTGAAAAGTATTGTCTTGGACAAAATCACACCTAAATCTAATAAATGTATTTTCATGGGATATCTTAAAGATATTAATTTTACACCCTTTAGAGTACAAATCGTTTGTTACTCTAAATAGCACTGTCTAGATAAATTGTTTATCTCTAAAGAACTAGTGGGAGTAAAATATATCTCGAAGAGTTCGAGACCCAGAAAATGACATAGAACCTAAGATGAAAGTTGAACAAAGTTTCACAAGGAGTTGTGAAAATTCGTTCAAGTATTCACAAGTACTTTGCATATATGACAGGATACTATCTATAACAAGAAATATTGATTTCTCATAATAGAAAGTAATAAGAAAGATATCATTAAGAATGATTGACCTATTACCTATCAAGATGCAATATCCGCTCCGGATTTTAGATCAATGACTTGGAGTCATGAAATCTAGAATACAATCCATGTATGATAATCATGTTTGGAACTTGAATGTTCTACCCGAATGCTTAAAAACCATAAGGAAGAAAAGAACGTTTTCTTGGAGAAAACTGACATGAATTGTAAAGTGCATAATGATTAAGCACGACTAATTGAGTAAATTTAATTCATAATATCGATTATGATGAAACTTTTTCACCCGTAGTCATGCTTAATATTATTAGAATTCTAATTGTCATGACCTCATATTTTGAATATGAAATATGACAAATGGATGTCAAAACAGCATTCCTTAACAGGAACATACTTTAGGATGTGTTTGATACAACCTAAACGTTTTGATCCATAAAATTCTAATAAAATATGCAAGTTGCAAAAATCCATAAGATGGATTAAAGCAAACTACTTGGAGTGAAATTTCATTTTGATGTAGTATTCAAAGAGTTTGAATTCATCAAAGATGAGACTTGTGATTACAATAAATTTAGTGGGAGCGTAACATAATTCCTAGTCTTATATATGTGTGTTAGAGTAATAACAAGACTTGATAAAAAAAAGCGAGCAATCACAAGAACACAGATTTACGTGGTTCACCAACTTGGCTACGTCCACGGGGAGGGGAAAGAATATTATTATCAATATGGAGAAACGATTAAAAAATCTCACTATTACTGCTACATGAATTTTAACCACAAAATTCCTGACTGTGTAACTGTAGAATTACAAACCTCTCTGAGCACTCTAATAATCTATCTGAGACGTTACAGCTTATTTTGATCTAAACTAATGGCCTCTATTTATACCAGTAAAGTCTATCTCAAAATCTAGTAGGAACTTGGAATTCTAGTATGAACCTGACTTGAAAACCTTCCTTCCTGCGTCACAACGAAAAACTGATCGAAACAGGAAACTTTTGCCTTGGTCCGGCCGGGTATACTGCCTGGTCCGGTCAGACCCAACACTTGTCCGGGCGGATCCCTTGTATGCCCCGGGTGGACCTACCCCTTTCCTTTATCCGTGTTTTCTGACGTAAGATTTCCGATTAGCCTCATAGCCTAGGTTCGGTCGGGTCTTACCCCTGGTGCGCCCGGACCCCTCTTGCTCAGCCGAGCTGTTCTGCTCTGTCCCAGAATCACGAGATTTCTCTGTCGTTTAACCCTTTAACTCGGCGTCCCAAATTCAAAGGCATTAACCCAACAATCTCCACCTTGACTTTGAATCTCCATAACAACAAACCTTTTCTCCCCCCTCGCCTCTTCTGCTATCTAATACATGCGAACATTTAGCAAGTCCAAGCAATGTTGGAACTTGCTTCCTGTCACGGGTTTTGTGAACATATCTGCAGGGTTGTCCGCCGTCCCTACCTTCTTCACCTTTACGCATTTCTTATCCCTTAGAAAATGATATCTGACATCAATGTGCTTGGTCCTCTCATGATGAACTTGATCCTTGGCCAAACAAATCGCGCTCAAACTATCGAAATAAATAATAGCCTGATCCTGATGTATCCCAAGATCGCTGATCAATCCCTTCAACCATATTCCTTCCTTAGCGGACTCTGTCAATGCCATGTGTTATGCTTCTGTTGTAGACAACGTCACTGTCGCCTGCAATGTAGCCTTCCAAATGACAACTGACCCACCAAGCGTGAATACATATCCGGTCATCGATCTTCTTGTATCAACATCACCCGAATAGTCTGAATCTGAGAACCCCTCGACTGCATATTCTGCTCCACCTCCATAGATGAGACCGACGTCACTTGTACCCCAAAGATACCTAAAGATACGCTTCACAGCCTGCCAGTGCTCCTTACCCGAATTACCCATGAACCGACTATCAACACTAACTGCATGTGCAAGATCTGGCCTAGTGCACACCATAGCATACATCAAACTACCAACTGAACTAGCATATGGTACTCGAGCCATATACTCTTTCTCCTCAACTGATTTGGGCCCAAACGCAACTGACAACTGTGCATTCGCTGCACTCGGAGTATCTATAGCCTTAGCTGTCGACATACCAAACATTTCTAAAACTTTCTTGATGTAACTTTTCTGGGATAAGAACAGTTTTCATTTGGCTCTGTCTCTATAGATCTCTATACCCAGAATTTTCTTTGCGTTACCAAATCCTTCATCTCAAACTCTGCGGCCAATAAGCCTTTCAGCTTCTGAATCTCTGACTTCTTAACTGCTGCTATCAACATATCATCTACATAAAGCACCAAATAGATGTACGACCCATCTACCAACTTGTTGTGATACACACAACAATCATACGGGCTCCTCGTGTATCCGATCTCTGTCATATAGCTGTCAAACCTTTTGTACCACTACCTAGGCAACTCTTAAGTCCATACAAGGACTTCTTCAACCTACAAACTTGATCTTCCTTACCAGGAACTTGGAATCCTTCCGGCTGTATCATGTATATCTCTTCCTCCAACTCTCCATGCAAGAAAGCTATCTTGACATCTAGTTGCTGAAGCTCCAAATCCCTCTGTGCTACTATTTCTAGCAACACTCTGATCGAAGTGTGTCTGACCACTGGTGAGAAGATCTCATTATAGTCCACCCCTTCTCTCTGTGTGAAACCCCTTGCAACAATGTGAGCTTTATACTGGACCCCCTCTGCTGGTGACATCCCTTCCTTTTTCTTGAAGGTCCACTTGCAAGTCACAATCTTCCTGCCTTCTGGCCTTATAGTCAACACCCAAGTTTGATTTGTGAAGAGACTCCATCTCATCACCCATAGCCGCATACCACTTAGCTGACTCTAAACATGTAACTGCTTCCTTGAAAGTAGAGGGTTCCGTAAGATCGGGCTCTACTTCCTCAGCAACCTGCAGTGCATAGGACACCATGTCTTCAAATCCATACCTCTCAGGAGGCTTCCCAAAATTAGCTCTTCTAGACCTTCCTTGTGCTAACCCATGTTCATCGGGAACTGAACTTGAATATTCTGGTGCTTCAGTCTCTGTCTCTGTTGGTGGATCCTGATTAACATCTGATTGTGGGACAACTAACTCTTCAGTATCTTGTTGCTCCACCTGTTTATCAACACCGCCAACACTTGAAACAATCGTAGATCTCATAATAGGGTTAATAACAGAATTCTCATCAAACACGACGTTCCTACTGATAATCACCCTATTTTCTGATGGAGACAGATGCGGTATCCCTTGACACCATATCCATACCTCATGAATACTCTCTTTCTAGCTCTAGGTTCTAACTTCCCATCATCCACATGATAATAAGCAGTATACCCAAAAGCCCTTAAAATAGAATAATCAACAGGTTTACCGGTCCATACCTCATGGGAAACTTTGAGACCAATACCAGCATGAGGTCCACGATTAATCAAGTAACATGTTGTACTAACCGCCTCTGCCCAGAAACGTTTAGATAACGCTGCATTGGAGAGCATGCACCGCGCCCTCTCAAGCAATGTCTGATTCATCCGTTCTGCTACACCATTCTGCTGTGGCGTGCCTCTGATGGTGAGGTGTCTAGAAATCCCCGCCTCTCTGCAAAACGAATCGAACTCAGTACTGCAGAACTCCAAACTATTATCTGTCCGGAGCTTCTTGATCTTCTTCTCTGTCTGGTTCTCCACTACTGTTTTCCAGTCATTGAAATTTCTCAAAGCCTCATTCTTGTGCTTCATGATAATCACCCAAGTCCTCTTCGAATAATCATCAACTATGGACAAGAAATATATGTGCCCCCTTAGAGATTCCTAACGTGAAGGTCCCCAACAATCTGAGTGAAGGTAATCCAGGACACCTTTTGTGTTATGTATGCCCTTGGGAAAACTATTACGCTTCATCTTCCCTAGCACACAATGCTCACAAAATTTAAGATCCTTGATCTTATGGCCACATAGAAGATCCCTTTTAGCCAGCTCCTGCATCCCTCGAGTGCTCATGTGTTCGAGCCTGATGTGCCATAGCTTAGACATATCTCCCTTGTAACGCCCATCATTATTCTTGTTAAATATTCGACTTGCTTTTTAAATTCTTGAATTTGCATATTATGTGTTAGTTTTACTTGAGTTAATTTCTTAACTGCTTTAGAATATTAAGGTGGTTAAATTTTTATTTTTGACTTTTGGGTCATTTGTGAAAATTTTACTTTAGGGGCCTTTTTGTTAAAAGTAAAACTTGAGGGGCCTAAGTGTCATTTCCTGATAATATGTCATGTAGTTGCATCTAATAGCTTACTGAGATTTATCTCACCCCGTTTCTTGTTTAATTGTTTTCCTTAGATCAAAGGAAGGCTAGTGATAGTGAAAAGTGAGGCTCGACATAGCTGGGAGCTTACTACGCAGGTGGTTATTCTTTTGGGGATCGTGGTCCTTTTACATTTTGGTGAGGACGATGTATTATGGGTTTTGTAACTCAGTATTTTTGGGTAGACTTGTTTTCTCTTGTTGTTTCTAGACATCTTGTAATGCCAGCATATGTGCTAGGCATGTTTCCGCTGTGTATAGTCATTGGTTTAAATTTTCTTGTCTAGAACTCGTGGTGTGAGCTATCTTAGCTCCTTACTCTAGAGTATATATATATCACATCGGTTTGTTATAAACAGTTGTCATCCCGTTTCTTGTTAGTTTCTTGATTCTCGTTAGTCACGCGCATCCAGGTTCGAGGTTCTATTAGGGGATCCCGAGACCTGGGGGCGTGTCAGATTGGTATCAGAGCTACCCTGGTTTAGCTACCCTGTTTAGCTACCTTGGTTTGCTCTAAGTCTGGATAGGGTATATGGCCTAGGTATGGGTGGGGTGTTATTAACTCCGAGTGTTTACCTACAGGTACAATGAGTTCTGAAGGTACAAGTGGTAGTAATCAGCTGAGATCTGTAACTCCTCAAGAAGAGCTGACTGATAATATGGACTGGGATTATCCTAATCGACTTACAAGGTTCTTGAAGTTGAAACCTCGTAGCTTTGACGGGGAATTTGATGCTAAGAAGGCAGAAGAGTGGATTGAAAGTATAGAAAAGATCTTTACAGCCTTGAGATGTGTAGGAGGTGATAAGGTAACCTTTGCAACCTTTAAACTTGAAAAAGCTGCTGAATATTGGTGGCAAGTTCTGAATAAAAGCTGGGTACTGGAAGGGGTACCACAGACTTAGGAGAATTTTCTTAAAGCATTCAAGTCACAGTTTATTCCAGCAGTGGTCCAAGACAGAAAAGAGATGGAATTTCTTAATCTAGAGCAGGGAAGCTTGACAGTTGGGCAATACTCAACCAAGTTCACAGAATTGGCTAGGTATTGTGATCACTTAGTTCCAAATGAAACAAAGAAGGCACAGAGGTTTGTTAAAGGGTTGAAGACTGAGTACAGAAAGCAACTTCTTTCTTTACATCTTACTAGTTACCAACAAGCAGTGGAAAGGGCATATGGGATTGAGAATGACATTGAAGAACATAAGGTGAAGCAGGGAACAATCATGACAGGTCGTGTTTCAGAGAAAGCAGGGATCTGGTTCTAAGGGTGGTAAATCTAGCCGCCAAGATCGTCGATTCCGACAACCATCCGAAAGCAAAGGTAGTGTATCAACTGGTTCTAAGACAAAAGTCCAAGGTTCCAGGAAAGTGTGTGGTTAATGCTTGAAAGAAGGCCATTCTGAAGACAAGTGTTGGCTAAAGCTTGGGAAATGTTTATCTTTTGGTGAAACTGGGCACTTTATCAAGAATTGTCATAAAGGCAAAGGAAGTTAAGTTGGGGGTACGAGTCACCAGGCTTCAGGTACTAAGAGAGATAGTGGGGGTCGACCTAAAGTTTAGGGTCGAGTGTTTGCTCTAGATCAGCAGGGTGTAGCTGAGTCTTCTGCAGTCATAGGAGGTACTGTATTACTTTCTAGTACGAGAGCGCGAGTCTAGATAGATCCAGGCTCATCTCATTCTTATGTGGCATCTTATTTTGTGTCGCATTTGCATGTTCTTCCTGATTCTATGCCTTATGTGCTAGAAGTATCTTCCCCTATGGGATATTGCATGTTTGCTTCTGAGGTTTACAAGAAATGTGAGGTTCTTATGGGTGATCATGCCCTTCTTGCTGACCTAGTCGTGTTACCTATAAGGGACTTTGACGTGATTCTTGGCATGGATTGGCTTTATGTGCATCATGCATCTGTTGATTGTTATAGAAAAGTAGTAACTTTTTCTATACCTGGTTTGCCTGATTTTACCTTTGAAGGTGATAGGCCTTTATGTGCTATACATGTTATTTCTGCTTTAAAAGCTAGAAAACTTTTATCTAGTGGTTGTGCCGGGTATCTCGCATGTGTGCTTGACAAGAGTTTATCTGTTCCCAAGATGGAAGATATTCCTGTTGTGTCTGAATTTTCAGATGTATTCTTTTTTGAGTATAGCATGCCACCTGATCGAGAGCTTGAGTTCTGTATTGAGTTATTACCAGGTACAGCACCAATCTCTAAAGCACCTTATAGAATGGCTCCAGCTGAGTTAAAAGAGTTAAAAACACAGCTTGAAGAATTACTTGAAAGGGGCTTTATCAGGCCTAGTGTATCACCGTGGGGTGCACCAGTGTTATTTGTCAGAAAAAAAGATGGGACTCTGCGATTATGTATTGATTACAGAGAGCTTAATCAGGTAACAATTAAGAACAAATATCCGTTACCTCATATTGATGACTTGTTTGATCAACTTCAGGGTTCAGTAGTGTACTCGAAATTTGAAGTCTTTACAGATGGCAAGGTAATAGCTTATGCTTCCCGAAAATTATCTCCTTATGAAAAGAACTATCCTACTCATGATTTAGAGTTGGCTGCGATTATTTTTGCTTTGCATAAATGGAGACATTACTTGTATGGAACAAAATTTGAAGTCTTTACAGATCATAAAAGCTTGAAGTACTTGTTTTCTCAGAAAGAACTTAATATGAGACAACGTAGATGGATGGAGAAATTGAAGGATCGTGATTGTACTATCCTTTATCATCCAGGGAAAGCAAATGTTGTGGCAGATGCACTGAGCAGAAAGACTTATATTTCTTGCTTGATGATTCGTGAATGGAAATTATTAGAAGACTTGTGTGATTGGAGTCCTTGTGAATCAAATCATGGAATTATCCTTGCTAATATAAAGGCTACTTCAGACTTACTCCAACAGATTAAAGAAGCTCAGGTAACTGATTCTGAATTACAGAAAATCATTAGTGGAATAAATGAAGGAAAGCAACCAGATTTTTCTTTCAACAGTGATGGAATTATTACCTTTCGAGGCAGAGTTTGTATTCCAGTTGATCTTGAGATTAAAAAGAGAGTTCTTGAAGAGGCTCACAAAGTCAAGTATACTATTCATCCTGGAAGCACAAAAATGTACCAAGACTTGAAGAAATATTTCTGGTGGAACAACATGAAAAGAGAAATTGCTGAGTATGTGTCCAAATGTTTGACTTGTCAACAAGTAAAAGTGGAACATCAACGTCCAGCAAGTTTGTTGTAACCATTAGAAATTCCAGAGTGGAAATGGGAGCATATCACGATGGATTTTGTGACTGGTTTGCCACGTACCAGACGAGACCATGATGTTGTTTGGGTTATAGTGGATAGACTGACCATGTCAGCTCACTTCTTGTCTGTTTCCATGGGATATTCATTGTCTCAGTTGGCATCTTTGTATGTTCATGAGATAGTCCGACTGCATGGGGTTCCTGTGAGTATTGTATCTGACAGAGATCCTCGTTTTACTTCTCGATTCTGGCAGGCTCTTCAGGGTGCCATGGGTACTAAATTGAATTTCAGTACAGCTTTTCATCCCCAATCTGATGGGCAATCTGAGAGACTTATACAGATTCTCGAGGATATGTTACGTGCTTGTGTTGTTGACTTTAAAGGCAGTTGGGATACTCATCTTCCTTTGGCTGAGTTTGCTTATAACAACAGTTATCAGTCTAGTATTGAAATGGCTCCATATGAAGCTCTTTATGGCAGGAAATGTCGATCTCTTATATGCTGGGATGAAGTGGGAGAAGCTAGACTCTTGGGACCTGAAATGGTTCAACAATCAGTTGAGAGTGTGAAACTCATTCGAGATAGATTGCCCACAGCTCAGAGTAGACAAAAGAGTTATGCAGATCATCAAAGAAGGGATCTTGAATTCCAGGTAAGTGATTTTGTATTCTTGAAAGTCTCTCCTCGTAGAGGTATAAAGAGATTTGGGAAGAAAGGAAAATTGACTCCTCGTTATATCGGGCCATTTGAAATTCTTGAAAGAGTTGGGAAGTTGGCTTATAAAGTTGCTTTACCACCTTCTTTATCTGGTATTCATGATGTATTCCATGTATCCATGCTTCGCAGGTATATATGGCGGATGAGTCGCATGTTCTTGAGTATGAGGCTATTCCATTTCAGCCTGATTTGTCTTATGAGGAACAACCTGTTGAAATTCTTGACTGGAAAGAGCAAGTCTTGCGCACCAAAAGGATTCCTATTGTGAAGGTCCTTTGGAGAAATCATGAAATTGAAGAGGCTACTTGGGAAACCGAGAAAGAGATGCGAGATAAATACCCGAGCCTATTTGAAAATCTTGGTAAGTAAAATTCGTGGGCGAATTTTCTTTAAGGTGGGGAAGATGTAACGCCCATCATTATTCTTGTTAAATATTCGACTTGCTTGTTAAATTCTTGAATTTGCATATTATGTGTTAGTTTTACTTGAGTTAATTTCTTAACTGCTTTAGAATATTAAGGTGGTTAAATTTTTATTTTTGACTTTTGGGTCATTTGTGAAAAATTGACTTTAGGGGCCTTTTTGTTAAAAGTAAAACTTGAGGGGCCTAAGTGTCATTTCTGAAAGTTGTAAGTTTATCTTGTTGTTTGCAGAGAATGAATTCCCAAATTCATTTCTTCTCGTTCGTTCCTCTGTGAAAAAGCTAGGGTTAGAGTTTTACCCTATTCTCGACTCCTCGAGTTTAATTATCCATCTGTTCTTGATTCTGATCCCGGATAAATATTCGTGGCGTTGAATAGAGCGTTTCCGGCCAAACAGAAATTTGTTTGGGTAACTTTGATTTCGGACTAGGTAAGTTATTAGCTCCCCCTTTCTTGTAATAACATGCATATATGTTATTCCTGATACTTGTGCTTGTCAATTTCGTGTTTGGGGCAATTTTTGTGATGCTTGTAATTTTGGGACAAAGGGAGTATAACCCTCTGTGTAGAAAAGAAAAATTACACTTGAAATAGGTGTTAAGAAAATGTTAGTATACTCTTGGGAATGTTATTTGATAGATAAAAGTAGACTCCTACGCTTGGGACGGAGAATTTGTAAGCCTGGGAAAGAAATGCACAATTGCTGGAAAAGCCCTTGGGCGACCGCCCATGTTTGGGCCAGGAGACCGCCCTAAACTACTGAAAGGTTCCCAATATAATTCTGCCGAGTGGGCGACCGCCCAGTCCCTTGTGGGCGCCCGCCCACTTACCTTGAAAAATAAAAGTGTTGTTTAAAGTTTGTACAAGTTGGAAGTAACCCTAGTTAAGGTATATAGCCTTAGTATAAGATGTCCTAGCAATGTTTGTGCACCTTAGGGGCATCAGAACTTGGTCTTAAACATGAATAATCATTGAATTAAAATGAGAACTTAGTTTTGAGCATGAACACTTATAGAACTCAAATGAGAACTTAAGTATAAGAGTAACAACTCTTCTTTATGTCTTGAAAGTGCTATGAACAATCACTAATGTGTTATGCTTGTCTTGAAACCAATGATTGTGCACCTTAGGGGCATTAGAACAAAGTCTTGAACTTGAATATCCTAGGAATAGGATCAAGAATTTATAAAAGTAGAAGGTATAACTCTTATGCATGCTTGAATGTCCAAAGATTGGAATTATAACTTGAAGTATAAGCCAATAAAATCTTGTACATGACTTGAACATCCAAAGAATTGGATTAAGACTTGAATATAAGATAATAAAATCTTGTACATGACTTGATGCCAATACATATGTATGGTAATGAACTAGAAAGTGCTATGAACAAGCACTAACTTGTATGAGACATGTTCTTGTTGTGTATGTGCAAACATTGCATATAGTTGCTTGATAACAAGGTGACTTCTTGATTACTTGAAGCATGTTCCTTGTTGAGCTAGTCCACTACTTTTGGATTAGTTCTCCTCCCGTAGTTCAAGTAAATACCTACTTGTACATTCTTGTGTGAGTCCAGCTGGTTCTCCTTGCTTGTTCGGAAATATATAGGTTCAAGCTTATCGCGAGAGCTGGGGCTTAAGTGATAATCGGGTCCCTATGTATTTGCGCTTGACCCCTTACTACCGGCCATAGTAAGGGCATAGCTTCCTTGGTTGGAGCAATACGCCTGACTTAAGTGAATGCTAAATTCTTGAACACCTCGTGAGTCTTGATCTTAGGAATGACACTGGTTACCGGGTCTTCTGATATATACTGAATAAGCAGTTTCTTGATATTGATCGTGATTTGTCAAAGTAATAAAAGCTACGACAACAATGGTATTCTTGGGAGGAATAAGGAAGGAAGCAATATCCTTTATAACTTGCTTGTTTAGCCTTATGTGCTACTTGATGAGTGGCTTAGCCTCTCATATACTTGTTACTTGATGATACTTGATATATGATTACTTGAGTATCTACTTGAATTGCATGATAATATGTCATGTAGTTGCATCTAATAGCTTACTGAGATTTATCTCACCCCGTTTCTTGTTTAATTGTTTTCCTTAGATCAAAGGAAGGCTAGTGATAGTGCGAAGTGAGGCTCGACATAGCTGGGAGCTTACTACGCAGGTGGTTATTCTTTTGGGGATCGTGGTCCTTTTACATTTTGGTGAGGACGATGTATTATGGGTTTTGTAACTCAGTATTTTTTGGTAGACTTGTTTTCTCTTGTTGTTTCTAGACATCTTGTAATGCCAGCATATGTGCTAGGCATGTTTCCGCTGTGTATAGTCATGTTTGGTTTAAATTTTCTTGTCTAGAACTCGTGGTGTGAGCTATCTTAGCTCCTTACTCTAGAGTATATATATCACGTTGGTTTGTTATAAACAGTTGTCATCCCGTTTCTTGATTCTCGTTAGTCACGCGCATCCAGGTTCGAGGTTCTATTAGGGGATCCCGGGACCTGGGGGCGTGTCGTTCACCTCTGACGATGCAACCATAGCCGACCCTACAAGCGTTCCTCCTTGGAGGAAATACAAGGAGCCCCGCTTAAGGCCTTTCAGTACCACCTCTGAACCGTTACAGACACTGACTGCTCCACCTTTACCTTTGAAACTGAACCCTTTGCTGTCCAACTGACTACGAGAAATCTTCGTCATAAGCAGAACGTGTCGAACCTCGTTCAAAGTGACAAACTTACCATCATGAGTCCTGGCCTTGATCGAACCAATACCGACAACCTTGCAGACTGCACTGTTGCCCATGCTTATTTCACCGCCATCCACCTGCCTGTAATCAGTAAACCATTCTCTCCTAGGACTGATATGGTAAGATGCTTCTGAATCAAGAATCCATGCGTCGGATGCACGTGCTGATTCTGATGTAGCTAGAGTATAATCCTCTTCTGAACTGCTATCCTTGGCCATAAAGGCATCTGCTCTGACCGGTGCCTTGCCTTGCTTCTTTCTGGGACAATCGAACTTCCAATGCCCCTTTTCCTTGCAGAAATTACAGATATCCCCAGGCTTCGGACCCTTCTTATGTGAAGAATTACCTTTATTGTTCTTCTTCCCACTAGAACCCCTGTTATTCCTACTACTAGAAACTAATCCTGATGACTGGGTACCTGCCTCATTCCCACTCGCCTTTTGGCATAACTCCCTCTTCTTGAGAGAATTTTTCACTTCCTCTAAAGAGATACCATCTTTACGATTTATGCACGAATCGACATAATGTTCATAAGACATAGGTAAAGATACTAAAAGTTGCAAGGCTGCATCCTCGTCTTCCACAACTACTCCTATATTACGCAGTTCAAGTAATGCAGAAGTAAACCTGTCAAGATGATCATTTATGGGCGTACCTTCAATCATACAACTTCTTCTTTAGTTATAACTTGTTGGTCAATGAACGTGTCATGTACATGTCTTCCAACATTAACCAAATATCACTTCGGTAGTCCTTTCCTGCAACATTGGTTAGGATCTCATCATCCAACTGTCTGATGATCTTGGCGTGAGCCTTCTGATCTAACTTCTTCAATGCTGCCACCTCCTTCGCTGTTGCTTGCTTGTCCTTCTCTGACTGTTCTGCGGTAGCTTCTGTGGTGACCGCCTTACCCTTGGGATCCTTGTGATCCCTGATTGCAATCTCTAACGATTCCCATAAATCTAATCAAATTAAATTTTGATGATCCAACGGAACATATTAATCAAATTAATATTGCAATTTAGGTTACTAAGGATTATTAAGAATGTATAATTTATGTTCTTGCTTTAGAACAATTCTTAAGCTCATGATCAAATCAAGTAAATTAATTCCATTCTCCTTTTTAACTTTGTCCTTTTAAGAACAGATCGCAGTAACAAACATAATTAAAGTTTAATATAACATTCTACACAAATATGCAACAATTGTATAATATAATTTATGTGGACTAAGATCCAACTTTAATTTAATTTTAAGTCCGCTTTGGCGATACTGCTCAAAATTAAATTAATTAGGTAGATAACTTTTATCAATCATATCATATGTGACTTTTATATCTTTTATGAGATTTTAAGTAGACATCTTATGTCAAACATGTTTTAATCTCATCTCGTGCCTTAAGCCCAAATTTTTTTTCTTTTGATAGTCTAATTAAGTCAAACCACGTTAAACGTATAGGAAACTCTCATTCACTCATTTTTTTCATACATTGATAGAATTAATGCACCTCGCCTTGGCAGAGCCCACATAAAACTACCCGGTGTACTCACAAGTGTTTTAATAATGGATTGGCACATGTTAAATTTTTCAAAAAGGTTCTTTCATATAGCAACGCGCTTGATAAAAGTATAATTAATCAAATTAATTAATGAACGGATACTATGTGAATATAATTATGAATTTGGGATTTTCATAGAGTCCTACTCTAGGTATAATAATGAATTCTTTTATAGAGTCCAACTCTATTAAGAATACATTACTTCATAGAATCTAATTCCATGAACAATATGTATTCAACAATGCATCTCAAGGTCTGAAACACACGAATTCAGAAATCTGCACTGAATGCGAGCTGCACGAAAAATCTGCACGAATTCGTGCATTGCACGCGAACTGCATGAAAATTTTGCACAAAATTCTGGACTGCACGTGCGATGCACGTATTCTGCACGAAAACGTGCATTGCACGCGAAATGCACGAATGCAATTTATCAAATCTTGATCCTTTAAGGATTCAACTAATTACGATAATCAAATTATCATAAAACATTAAACCTTAAGAACAAACAATTGGTAGTACATATAATAGAGTGTCAATAACAAGTTTAAAATCTCCATTAGGATAATTAGATCAACATAAAATTATTTACTCGAAATACCTTCGTGCTAAAGCGAAAAAATAGGACTCTTACTCTGGGACGGATGGAGTATATAATTTCAGGGCTTAGATCGTCATTAACCCTTAAAAACAATCAAATGAAAGGGTGGTTTTTTTTTTTTTTTTTAAGACACTCACTAAAGGACAGGACGGAGGGTGTATTAACTATCAAACAATCAACACACCTATTTTTCCATCCAAAGATTCAGCTATAATCACTCAACTTAAACTCATTAGAACACATGAAAAACAGATTAACTTGTTATTTGCTCAAGCTTATAATCATTAATCACATTAAACAGATAATGATACTGAGACCAACAAGATATTGCTTAACATCTAAAAGAATCTATGTCAAAATAAAAAATAAAAAAACATTTTCTTTCAAAATTCCTGCTAGCAAGTAACCAAACTTCCAAAATCTGTAATTCTATATACAATCTTCCATACTTAGGTATGTCCGTCGGTCATAGTGCAAGTCCTCATATCCGAGCTATTATCTCGATCGAAAATTAGCAATTGACAGACCAATCATAGTTCTGGTAAACAATATTGACATGGCCTCCGTCCCCAAGAAGATGCGTCACTAGACCTGCCTTTGTTGCATCTAAGTAATTTATGATCCACTTTAGAATCTCTTTTTCCTGTCCAAAATCCGCGCTGAACCTGCAGGGAGATTAAGTCATGCTTCAACAGATGAAAAGGTAATTCAAGTTTTTCCCTTGAATGAGCTTTCCCTTCTTGATCACAAACACAATTATGGAATGGGCTAGGTTATTCCATTTCGAATGGATTAATTAATTCCTCTAAACCCAACTAGCGTTAGAGAAATAATAACTAGGGAATTTCACTCTATCTATCCTCCACAAGTTATGGTGCAAGTAGGGATTAAAAACACTTACCACTTGAAGACACGGGTGAGGTAGACAGTCCTTTTTGCCAGGTCTACCTCAATTCCATCCTTTTGAAAGTATTCTCTTGCAGCAAATCTTAGTTCGGATTCTATTGCCTGGGGAGTGAAGAATCTCACAGGTGGGCTTGATCTTGTTCCGTTGCAAAGTCCAAAATGAATCAACGGATTAACTTTAGGGAACGCCAGCTGAGAAATGAAAAATCAGTAAGAGAGCAACTAAATAGGATCAAAAAAGTGTGGCCGCATGTTAATAATGTAGTACCATGGATTTAAGGTTTATGTATATATCATTCTTTTCCTTTAACAGCCTTGCTCAGATTAAAAGCGGGGTAGTTTCAGGGTTACTCTCTACTACTCTATATGAACTACTCACAGCTGTTAATGAAGCAGCTGTTAAATAGTAGCTCAAGAAAACAGAAGGTTCTTTGGAGTCATTTTTATTACTCCATCTCCCTCCGTCTCATAATAACTGTCACACTTTCAATTTTGGTTTGTACAAAATAAAAGTCACATTTCCAAATAAAGAAATAGTCTCAATGCCATTTTACCATGGTACCAGTTATGTGCAAACAAGTAGAGCACAATCCTTAGAAACGCTAACAAGTCAAATGTGATATTTATTTTGAGACGGAGAGAGTACTTCGTAAAACATAGGAGAAAATAGAAATGAAAATGTTTTGAAAAAAGGGTACGCTACGAGTTATAACTCTGAACATACCATTTATTTCAACATTTTCATTTAAGGAACAATTTATAATCATTCCCTAGTTACTAAATAAAACAGATGCTGCACACTCATTTTTAGGGGGGGAAATGGTACTACCTCCATCCCAAAATGAATGTCCAAAATTGCTCTTGATCAATTTCGGACATTCGTTTTGGGACGGCGGGAGTATATTCAGAGTTCAGAAAGGGAAAGAAAGCAGAATACTGGTTCTCACCTCCAGACGCTTGTCTCCAGAACCATAAGGTTTGACCAATGAATAAGGAGCTCTTCGATTATTTCTAAGGATTCCATTTTTTATTGTTGTGAGAGAATATGGGTAGCCACCAACGATGTAGATAAAATCAGAATAGAAGGTTCTTCTATCAATAACCGCACCCCCAGGATGTCCGATGCGAATAACAGCATGTATGACCATGGCATTATAAAGGTTGAGAAAGAAGGCAAGCTTCTCATCATGTGAAAGTGCAAGGATGTTAACCCTGTGAAGATCTTGAACCAGGTTTACATATCTGCAATCACAAGTCAAAGAAGAGTTGAGGGTGCTGACAAACTTTCCTGTTAAGAAATTTGTAAAACAGATCTAAAATTGGTATGTCTCGTCCAGTAATATTCATTTACTGGAAAACCTAAGGCTCAGGCTCATAGATGGAAAGAAAGAGAACTATGGCTTGCACAACCGCTAAAGGGAGGTCAAACATTCACAAATGGACATAAAGTTAGTTTGAGTGAATAAAAGTAGTTAAGTTTATGAAATGTACAACGTGAGAAATAGAAATTACCTTCGGAATTCCTCACTGTTGCTGATACCCACATAATCAAGATGGCGTCCGTCTTCAGATGCGTAGGACTCGAGTATTGCAGACATTATCTTTGTCAGCCTTAGGCTAATTGCAGCAACAGACTTGGGCTCGAAGTCATTCGTAGATCCCCGAAAATTGTGACATCTAGGAATAAAAGGCTCGTGCTCAAGGAATCGATAGAAGTGGTTCCCATCCTCAAATTCATTTTGGCTGTGAAGATAGAGTAAGTTATGAACAGAGGAACAAAAGGTCTATTGATATACAAAGTCAATTGATAAAAGTGAGTTAAGAAAAGCATTTCTTACCCAAATACATGATGGATAAAGTGCTTTCTTGCTAGCTGCTTCCCGATCTCGATTGCCTAAAGGTAATGTCAAAGCCAAAAAGTTAGGCCTTCAATTGTGCGGATTATTGTGGTGTTTCAGCACAATTATTGCTCCAAGAAATAAGAGCATCTTAGTGAACATCAGTATTAGACTCTTAGAGCAAATATCACTCACCACCATCATATGTCACTAAAAGCCTATTTGATGCAGTGCATCAGTTTGGCCAAAATGCTGAACATATAGCTTCTTCTTTTTTTCTTATTTATGTGTATCAATGCAGCATTTTGAAAGAATTTTTTTTAAAGAATTAATCCATTTTCGAATTAATTTATCAAGCACATTTAATAAGGCCACATTTGAACACTGCACTAGACTAGCCCAAAGAGTCAAATTCTCTCCAAAACTGATTTTTTCCTGACAAAATCAAGGTGAAGTACAACGGAAATACATACGCATTTTGAAGCTTGAACATTAAAAATGCGACCATGTGTCAAGGGCAAAGCGAAATGAATGTATGAATCTTTTCTAGCTAGGATGGAAGGAGTAATTAATGTACACAGAAGATTAAATGTACAATCTATACTTGTATAGAAAGAATTTACCATCCTACAATAGAATTTTAAAACAAACCTGTGATACTGAGAGGCTGTATTTTTTTTAAATAAAAGGAATGTGGCAACAGCAAAGGAAAACAGAAAGTAAATTAATGAAATACCCCAAACAATAAACAAGCAGGGTAAAAGGTAAACAAGATTGCAAATATCTTGGGAGTCAAGCTGCAAACAAAAGAAACGCATATCCAACAATTTTATCACCTCCTAATATAAGATCGCAACAGGAAGAACTCACCCGAGATGCACCTGAACTAACCCAATCCAGCTAGATAGTCATAACAATTAGTACTAACATTGCAATTGGCATTATGTTCTATGAAAGTTGAAAGGCAGATCCAGCCTAGCTTTCTTCTCTTCTTCCATCAATAGTTACAGACCATATTTTCAACATTTTATCGTATTTGTGAGTACAGTAGAACTCACATTGCCTATTCCAAGCTCCCACCTAACAAAAGATCATGTAACTCGCTGCAGCCTAAGGTCAAGTTTAGGTTTAATCTTTAGTGCAGCCTAATTGTTGGCAAAGATGAAGTTAACAACTTTACTAAAAGCGAATATCTTTTTGAAACATTAGTTTGCAGAAATGAAAACCATTTTAGGACAGAGCTGGTATCATATCTCTTTCAAACACAAAATGATATACGTGCACACAACAATACACTAATGATGAAACAAGCGCTGACCCTGTGACTATTCCGCAGAAGGCTTTTATCCAAGATCATCATTCAGCATGAACAAATGTAATCATTAAGAGTTGTTGCTACCAAATGAAATTATCATTAGTATTAACATTAGTTTGTATTATCAGTTACTCTATGATATGACAGTATTAAAGACTATAGAAGTTGAACTCAGCCCCTATGGTATCCTTGCACGGTTTTCTCGGTCCTATGACCTCCTCATTTGGAGATCTCCCTGATCCCTCTTTTCCCCGCAAGATTTGCACCATTATAAAGCCTCATTTAACGGTGCAAAGAAGAAACTGAAGAGCTATGCAATGTGAAAATCTGCATTTTTCACAGTATTTTCCTTTCATGGCTGAAAAGCTACGTTATAAGAAGAATATACTCCCTCCATCCCAAAATGATAGTCCTGTTTGACTTTTCAAACATTCCAAGGTTGCATTGTAAGTTTTGAAAATCAGTGATTTTAAACCCTTAATTTTAGATATGGGACTAACATTTTGTTCTTCTGGGACAAACAAAAAAGAGAAATAAGACTATCGTTTAAGGTTGGAGGGAGTATCAAACTTCATATATATGAAAAAGATAATTATTGGGAGAAACCGAACAAAAATTTAAAACAAAAACGACAATATGTTCAAGTGAAGAGGTTCAGTTTTCTGGGTTCTTTATTCAGGGATGCCTATATTATACCTAACAAAGGAGCTCACTGTTTTTCTGCTTCCATATTTGTGCCTCAGTTAACCAAAGAAACATATCAAAAGTGCAGGTCAAAATGGCTGAGAAGGGTAACTTGGCCAGTTGTAGAAACAGGCTGATGAAAACTGAGTTGGATCAATGTTTTAATGTCACGCTCTGAGTTTACTTAGTTTGATTCCTCTATATTTTTTTCTTTCTTTATGAGTTGGATCTATAACGTAACACCTTGAGTTTTTTCTCGATTGGATCCCTCTATATTCTTTTTCATTTAACCTTTCAAACAATTTATTATTGTTCAAAATAATATCTATCTTTTTCCGATGCATATAATTGGTACACAGAATTGGTGCTAAGAACCGGCAACGTGACACAGATAGAAAATTGTCAGAGGGATTCATAAATGATTTCATTACTCCATCCATATAAAATGTTAGAATCCTCGACGACTAAGGACGTCTCCTTTATTAACAGTTTAGAATAAAGAATTCAACAACTTAACAGAAAGCATCAATAAACAAATAACAGCAAAAAAAAAAAAACTACATCGCAGCTTACCACATAAAGCACAATCCAACAAATAAACGGTTAATAAAGCAAAGATGGGCTGAGGTAGACATTAAAGTCAAAAAGTCAAATGTACCTTCTTCCTCCCGCAGTCAAAGTGGTTAATTAAAACCTCCACCATCTCCGCTCCTGAGAAGCAATTCTTAACGATTTTCATCTTCATCAAACGGTCCTGAATAGGCAACTTCTGCCTCAAAACCCTAGCCACCGCCACCATCTCGTCCATCGTTTCTTCCTCGGGATCATCGAATCCGTACACCGGCGGCGCTGGCGCACTTCCTGGACACTTCTTCGATAACAAATCTTTTAATCGGGCATCCAACGTCCCACTATTCCGAAGCGAATTCAACGCCACCAATCCGCCGAACAGTTTATCGTTGAAGAAAATCTGCGGCACCGCCGAACTACCGGTCCGATTAACCAACTCCTTCTCTCTCATCGGGAAAACGTCGATGTTAATCTCCACGTATCGAAGCCTCCTATCTCGTAGAAATGACCGAACTGCCCTGCAATCCCTGCAGTTCGATCTCGAGAAGAAGCTGATTCGTCCTTTGAGTTCAGTAGGGTCAGTTTCGTCATCTTCCTTCTTCAGCTTGACGATCACCTTGAGCCCCGACAGATTGAACTCTGTTACATTCGATTTCTTATCCAAAACGTCGTCGTCGCTATAGTTTTCCGTAAACGAGGACAATCGCTTCGAAATAGCGGCGGACAAGCTGTTACTCTTCTCCCGGAAGAACTTTCCGATCGCCGGCATGTCGACGGCGGTGATACTTTCCGGCAACGATTGAGAACGCTCAAACGCTGGAGAGTCACGTGGAGAGTCCATGCCGGTCACGCCTGGTGGTGCCTCGGGTTTCGGGAGCTGCGAAATAGGTTGAATCAGCTTCAAACCCGTCGTGTAGCCATCGAATTTTTCCAAATCAGTAACAGCTTCGGTAAGTTTGGTCACATTCAAATCATTTCCCGGCGACGGCGGAGAATCTTCCTCGTCGTCAAGTTTTCCGTTCGCCGGCGCACGAACTAGTAATAACACTTCTCGCTTCTCAATCTCGGAATCATCACCGGAATTTAATGAATCCGATTCCGTCGTTTGATCATCGTCACCGGAATCAACGGAATTTGAATTAAGAGACACATCCTCATGGTCCGATAAATCTGACTTTCCATTAACAATTTGAATAAGCTCCTCCTCGTCTAAAGCATTATCCGGAGAAAAATTCGGCTGAATTACAGCGTCTCCTCCATTGGATAATTCCATTCCCCCCTTCTCTCTAACGAAATGGAAGTATTTGGGGAGGAGATTTTATTACCTCTTTTTATTCGTTTGAAGAAAATCTAAAAAAAAAAAAATAGGGAGAATTTGTTATATGTAGAGAGAGAAAAAAAATAGAGAGCGGAGATATCGGGGTTAAGTTGAATGAGAGGGAGGAGCGGGACAAAATGGGTTTATATAAACACCCGAGCGAGAGAGAGTCAACGGAGGGAGAGGAGTCTCCAAATGGACTTTGGTTTGGCTCAGTCAGCACTTACATTTTTACCTACTTCCAAAATAATTACGGAGTAGTAAACGTTATTTTCATAATTATTTCTTTTATTATACAAAATCTAATAATTACGGAGTAGTAAACGTTATTTTCATAATTATTTCTTTTATTATACAAAATCTAATAATAAAAATGTATAAATATTTTCAATATATAATTTCGAAAATAATTTTACAAGTAAACGATATTTTGGTAAGAAACCATATACGCCTCCAAATATATCATACAAATCGGCAACTAACAATTATTTTTCTGGCAAGTTTAATTCTCTCCGTCTTAAATGTCTTAGGTTCGATACCGTCTACTGGCTAGAATTGAATTAGGTGGTTTAGGATTTCAAAAAAAAAAATTCTTTAAAATGGTCATTAACATTAACAAAACACATGAAGTGGCACTCCTTATCAGTCACACGGGAAGCACACGTGTAAGTATTTTTGAGTGCCAGTGAGAGCGTTCATTGAGCGCGCGCGGTAGTGTTTTGAGTGCCAATGATGTGTTTGTGAATACCAGTTATAGTGTTTTTAAGTGTGATAGTGTTTTTGAGTGCAGTGAGAGTGTTCTTGAGTGCTTGTGTGTTAGTAACTTCCAGTTAATTACGATACCTCTATCGCTTGTTTTAAAGAAATTTCACTCATTTACAAAATTTAGATCAACACTAGTGCGTTAAACTCACGGTAAAAAATACTTCAAAAAATTATGAGAATAAAATAAAATTACATTAATAAAATTTGATTGTAATTTTATTCATAAACTGATAGTTTATTATTGTAATATGTTGAGATATCATTACTAATGAGTCTTATCTCACACTATATAAAGATATAGCATAGGCATACTTGTAAAAGTATTTTGGACCTATAAATATATATACACATGTATAATAGTATAAATTATAATAATCCATTACAATTAGAGAATTACATATGAATAGATGATGGAGTTGAAGGAAACGAAACATATCCGAATGTATGTCTACTTGGTGAGTTACTTTGGTAAAATTGTTAGAAAATGAAAACGTGAGGATAAAGAGACGCAGTAACAAAAAAATTATTAAAGCAATTCCTGCCATAGATTTGGTAATTATTATATAGACTTTATTTTATTTTTGGAAGAAACAACTAACTACTTGTATACTGCTAGAATTAAGGAAGAATTAATTTTTTTCTTTTTGAAACCAGAATTAGGATAGATTTTTTTTTTTTGGAAAATTTAGGAGTGTCATGTGGCAATTAATTACTTAAGTTGAATTAAAAACTCTAAGAGATAATGTATTACGTTAAAATAAATTTTAATTATTAGATAATGTCACTGCACAATTTAAAATAATTTTTTCTTGTGTTAGGAAAAACACTTTTATTATTTATAAGACATACCATATCCCCTATTCTAAGAATTGTAATTATTATTACAATTTAGTGAAACAAATACACTTATGTTTACCGTTACTATTTGTCTCCCTCCTATATTTTCCACTCAATACGAACAAGTAATAATTTGCATTTTGCAGTGAGTTCCAAATCAAGTTCATAGAGGAATTTAAGTCATTTTAACCCAAAATGGAAAATATTTAGGACTAAAAAAAATTGAAAATAGTAATTAGAATGAAAAGAATAATTATTTTAAGACATAATAATATGTATACTCTTAATATCGAGTTACCAATGTACCTCATAAATTTGTCTAAACCATAATTGAAAGAATTGTTGTTAAAGTTAAAATAGTTTATTTTTGTAAGTAGCAATACTCTTAGATCTCAAACATATAAACTAATAGGGTTAATGACAATTTAGGGCCTGAACTCCAATGGGTGCGTCTAAAAGGGGCCTGAGTTTTTTTTCTCGCTAGATCAGGGCTTCAAATAAGAAATTTTCGCCAGTTAAGGGCTTTTTGACGGAAATCGTTAGAAAAGTCAGTTAAGTGCCATGTGCATGGCACGTGATCGACTAAATGGATGGATTTGTAATGATATTACTTAGTAAGGGCTTTAGTGAAATTTTTGAAACTCAAAAGGTTTAAAAATGAAATAAATATTTTTTCTAAAAAAATAATCATTTTTCTAAATAGTCAAGTATATAATAAAATAAATAATTATCATATATAAAATAAATTTATTAAAAAAATCAAAATCATTAAACAAATTAATCTAATATCTATATTAAATATAAAAGGATTTAGATTATTTTCTAAATAATAAATTTAAAATAAAGAAAATTATAAATAATTTTAAATTTTATTCTATGAACATACTCCCTCTGTCCCGCTTTAAGGTTCTTACTTTCCGTTTTAGTCTGTCCCAATTTAAGGTTCTTACTTTGCTTTATTACCTAAAATGGAAAGTGGGACCCACTTCTCATTCTCACAACAAAAAACTCCTCAAGGAACTTTAAATTGGGACGGAGAGAGTAATAAATTACTTTTTACATTCATTTATTTTTCATACTCACATTATTTATTTATTTCTTAATCTCCGTGCAAATTCAAACTAGGAACTTTAAATTGGGACGGAGAGAGTAATAAATTACCAAAGCTTAATCCACAAAATTAAAAAATGAACTATCTCTTCTCCAGCTCACTCTCTCGCTCTGGCAGCAGAGTCTCCCAATCATCCCACAACTCCGACGAATTTTACGACATAGAAATGGGCCCTACGACCACCACCGGCGGCACAAACCTCGACCAATTCTTCAAAGACGTCGAAATCCTCAAAGGGGAGAGGTTGATTTTGGGATGAAATTTATTGAGGAAACCCAGTTTCAAAGTTCGCAGAAAAAAACCCAGATTCGAAGAAAGATCCCAGATTTGAAGTTTGAGGTTCGAATATTTGAAGAATAAACCCAGATTCGAAGAAAAATACGCAGATTTTAAGGGGAAAAAAACACCAATCTGGGTTTGAAGAAAAAACCCAGATTCAAATTTTGAGGATTCAAAGTTTTGAAGAAAAAAAAAATTTGATGGTGTTAGCGATTTTCAAACCTGGTTAGTCAGATATGGGTTTTGATTTTTGAGTCTACCTAGATCTGAGTTTGAATGTGTGCACCTACCATGTGTGTGTGTGTGTGTTGTAATTTAAACTCAAGCCTGGGTTTGGAAAGGGAGGTTATTGTCGGTTGTGGTGGTTTTCTAAATGGTGGTGGGTGGTGGTTTTGTGATTGTGGCGATGGTGGCGGGCTGTATTGATGGTGGTTGGTTGGTGGTGTTAAAGGTGGGTGGTGGCAGTGTTAATGGTGGTGGTGAGATGAAGGCTATGCTTGGAAGATGGAGAAGAAGGTATGAATGTATTTTTATCTAGGGTTAATGTTGGATATTATGCCCTAGGCCCTTGAGAAAGGCCTATGCGTTATATCATAGCTTCATTGTTATAGAGATAACAAACCTGATTATTATATCTTTTGCATGTTTATTATAATGATCATTATCCCTAGCACTTATGAAGGGCTAGCATGAGTTTAATGGATAATCATATGATGATTATAGCGCATATGATGCGGATTAAACTTGTGGGTACATGTTGGAGGACAAGTACTGGATAGACCCGTTATGAGATTTATGTCATGGTCAAATGTCATAATTAAATCTCATAATAGTTATATCATTTATCCTTAGACCTGAGATTATCATAGTCTTCCACATGATGAACATTATGTTTGACGTACTCAAACGCTACCCCTAACTGGGTGGTTATAAAGGCTACGATTGGCATAATCGGATTCCTGTAGGGAAGAATGATAAGTCAAGATGGGATTTGTCCCTCTCTCAAGAGAGATATCTGCTTGGCCACTCGATGAGTGAGATTGATAATAGTGTACGGCCGTACCCAAATGAATTGAAGCGTTCAATGTTATTTGCTCATATCAATCTACTCGAGATCGAGAAATCATTGGACAACATAAGTTGACGTGGACCATGACTTATGTCCAATATGATATCGTGTAACAAAGGGATTGTGATATGTTCTATAAGGTTACTTTGGGCTTTCAAAGTTATACTAATTGGGTCGTCATAATGGCTTGCTAGAGTCCTCTTATGACTTACGGGTTCTGACTCGTTCGGACTCGTTGCCAACTTAGTATAATCCTATTGGGTTACACACAATAGAACAGATTGAATAAAGCACAGAAAACGGGAAAAACTGGATCCTGCTGAAAGGATCCGTACGGATGGTTTGGAAGCCACCCAACCAATCCGTACGGATGGTTTGTCCAGACGGAAAACAGTTTGTTCAGATTTCTTGTTTGACAAGGAATTCTGATCCCAAAAGGAATTAGGTTTATACCCTATTATATATGTGTTCAGATCTCTTGTTCTAAAAAGCGGTCTAGGCGGCCGCCTAGACCGCTTTTTAGAACACTGGTTTTGAGATTTAGAATCATCATAACTCAATAATCAATGGAGCAAAATAATTCCTATGAAGAAATCGTTTCTTCATCAAGCCTTGGGTCTAGCAATCCAGATCAAGAAGGTGTTCTTGATATCCGTTCGACGTGTGGATACCGATAGAGGGTGTTTGCTTTAACACCTTAAAGTCCTTGTTCATGGATTCGATCTTCAAGGGTATGTTTCTTTCATCTTGTATTTAATTTAATCAACATGCACGGATCCGGGCTCTTGGGTGTTTGATTTTATCTTTTTATTCCGCTGCGCATGAAGCATCAAAACCCAACAGTTAATATAGAAAAAAGAATTATTTCATTTTTAAACCTTTTGAGTTTCAAAAATTTCACTAAAGCCCTTACTAAGTAATATCATTACAAATCCATCCATTTAGTCAATCATGTGCCATGCACATGTCACTTAACTGACTTTTCTAACGATTTCCGTCAAAAAGCCCTTAACTGGCGAAAATTTCTTATTTGAAGCCCTGATCTAGCGAGAAAAAAAAACTCAGGCCCCTTTTAGACGCACCCCCTGGAGTTCAGGCCCTAAATTGTCATTAACCCAAACTAATAATTAGAATTAGAATTAGAATTAGAATTAGAATTAGAATTAGAATTAGAATTAGAATTAGAATTAGAATTACAATTAGAATTAGAATTGTCACGACTTAAGCCTGGAGACTCGAATAACAGGGTCAATTTGGCTTACCACTTGTCCACTCAAAAATCCATAGATGTTATTGGTGGCCAGTAGTAGTAATGTGAAAACTTATATATCACAATCAAAGTCCACATCTTTCCGATGTAAAATGTGGATATCACAATTTTCAACACTCAAATACTTGTCGTCTCTGACAAGGCTCAAACAATACCCGGTAAAGGAACAACACTTTGCTTAAAATAAGCATTTGTTTTATTTTATCACGGATTAATCGATTGTAATTTGGTTAATTAGTTCAATCATTTATTAGCTTGCTTAGTTCAATTAAAATAATATCTCATCGTCTGAATCAGTTAACTCATATTCTCTCTGTCCCAATTTAAAGTTCCTATTTTCCTTTTTGGTATGTCCCAGTTTAAGGTTCTTAGTTGCTTTATTCCTTAAATGGAAAATTATGAATAGTGTTTTGGACATTCTTGTCTTCATAAAGTTCATATATTACAAAAAAAAAAAAAAACCATCACTCACCCTTAGACGTGACCATAGCCGGTTAACCGGCGGTTAGCTGGTTATAATCGGCGGTTTGGAAAACCTTATTGGTCTAACCGGAACCGAACCGCCTAACCGTGCATACCGGTCACGGTTTACCGGTTAACACGGTTAAACCGGTTACCCCTTCTTCTTTTTTTCAAAACAGTTTTATTAACAGTTTTTTGTTTAAAAAAAATAAAAAAAACACTTCATTTTTTAAAGGGTTTTTTTTCAAGTAAAAAAATTTTAAACTGTTTTTTTAACAGTTTTTATAAAAAAAAAAGTCGTGGTATTACCCCCTTTTTTTTAAACAGTTTTTTAACAGATTTTTTAAACTTAAATAAGACCGAAGACGTACCTTGGGTGTTAGGTTGAGCAAATTGTAATTGAGCTTGATCACTATCAATCCCATGTTTTTCGGGATGTGTTGATCTTAAGTGAGAGTTCAATGTTCCATCCCCATTACCTTTTGCGAACGGTAAGATTTGGTACAATAGTTGCATTCCGCTCGAAAATGTACAAAGTCGTCGGGGTCAAGTTGTACTTTTCGGAAATGGATCGTAAAAGTGTCGGATTTTGATTCTTGTTGTTGACGTTTCCCCCGACCACCTCTTCCCACGCCCCGAGCTCGGCCTCAGCCGGCCCTACCACTTTGAGCAACATTTTCTTCAACATTTTGCTCACTTTCGTCAAAATGTGGCTCAAATTCTGGGTTAAGGGAGGAAGAATCAACATGTTCCTTGCCGCTCCTTCGAGATGAGGTCATTTGTTAAAAAACTAACTGAAACTGTTTTGAAACTGACCGGAAATCGCTAAAAAACTGATTGAAAATGATGAAAAACACAGCTTTTGTTAAAAAAAAACTAACTGAAACTGTCAAAAAATTGACTGGAATTCTGAAAACTAACTGGAAAACGTTTTGAAACTGACTGGAAATGGTTAAAAAAGTGACTGGAATTTTCGGAATAAATTAGAAAAGTGATATCGTTAAAAAACTAACTGGAAATCGTTAGAAAACTGACTAAAATTCTGCAAACTAACTGGAAATATGAGAGAGAGTGAGAGACTTAGGAATTAGTAGAGTGAGAAATAGTATAGAGAAGGTGTGGAACTAAAATGCTAGGAGGGAGGGGGTATTTATATGTAAACAATTTTTGATAATTTTATTTTTATTTTTATTTATGGCCGCCCAGTTAACTGAACTAACGGCTAGTTTGAAAACTAGTCGTTTTTGGTCAGTGTCAGACCTGAGGAAGTGGGGGGGGGGGGGGGGGGCGGTGCAAAAAGTTGAAAAGTAGCCGTTAACCGGTTAAACCGCCGGTTTTAATACCGGTTTTAACCGTCGGTTGGTTCACGGTTACTAAGCGGTTAATAACCGGCGGTTGGCGGTTTTTCAGATTCCCTAACCGAAACCGGACCGGCTAAATACGGTTGACGGGTGATTCGGTTGCCGGTTAACCGGTTTTCCGGTTTTGACCAGTTAAAAACCGGCGGTTAGCCGGTTTCCGGTTTGAAGTGGCTATGTCTACTCACCCTCACCCATCTACTTTTCACTCACTTGCTTTATGAATGGACAATTATATCCTTCACACATTACTATTGTTGACTCAAATTTGTCTTGGTTTCGTAATAAGCGTGTAAAGTCAAAATAAGAACCTTAAACCGGGAAAGATGGAGTAATAATTTAGTTAATATAGACACTTTTTAGTTTAGTTAAGCTAGAACAATTCATGATTTTTCTAAATTATGGGTAAATATAAAGGCACAAAAAGATGTCACAAAACATAGTCTATAAAATATTGTGTCATAATTATGTTGGTGCTTTTAATTAGAGTATGGTGAGTCCACAATCAATGCAACCAATAAAATATTGACACCTTATTTTGTATCAAATTCTTTTTAATTTTTTTTATACCCCAAAAATTGTCCTTAAATTAAATTAGAACAACATGCTTTTCTTGTTGAACTACATCATTGGTAAGGGACAACGCTGTGATAGAATATCCGGTTTTCTATTTAAGCACGAGTTAACCTTTTCTGTTTTGTTTTTTCTTTTAATTTTTACAATTCCGAGCCAGGAAGCAAGATACTGTACTTGCTTAATTCACTTAAAAAAGTTTCCATTATCTCATAGTACTAGATTAACCCCGTATGATGCACGGTTTTACAACTTTGTTATTAAATTTTTATTTCAATAACATGCTATTTTATTTTTATTTTTTGACGATGTCTACTCCATGTGAAAATCTTGAGAAAAACTTGTTTTACACTCGCTTTAGTGTAAAACTTGTTTTCATTCTTTAATGTATAACATAATCTTTTGATGTAAAACAGGTTTTACACAATTTTTTAGTGTAAAACAGATTTTTCATAAGATTGACTCTCACTCCCTAAAGAGGCGATGAGAGGGATCGAACTCTAGTGCTCACAGAAGGTGAGACTTGGCTTTACAACTGGGTCACTCATTTGGGGGCAATAACATGTTATTTATTAATGATATCTTTATCGTTTTATAAGAACTACAATATTTGTTATCGCATGTCTTTTTTAATCAATCGTAATTATATCCTGTTATTTCAATCTCTTAAATTATTTCAATCAGATTATTAAGAAGTCAAAGCAAGCATCAATATCAAATTCTCCATTTCCAAACTATTTTTAACGATCTTTTTGTTGCTTGTTCAATACGACAACTATTATCATGTGTTCTTGGAAAAGTAATTAAGCCAAAAAAAAACATCTTAAAAACTATAAGATGCAAGATACTTTGCATTATTGTCGTGCACTCATACTCTTAGTTTTTCTAATAGTAGTAGTCTTTATATATCTTTCGAACAATCAATATTTTTATTCTAATAAGTAACCATAAATGCAATTGAAATACTAATACTAATTATTATCATCAACATTAAACAGATTTTTTTAATGTAGTGTTGGTATGTAAATTGATTACAATTAATAATTAAAATATTTAAAAATCTCTAATTATAATGTGTGCAATTTTTTTGTGTATGTAAATTAATTAAAATGAATAATTAAAAGAGATATGAGGAGAGAGTAATTGTAGAAGGACAATAATTAATGCAGACAATAAATATTTTTAATTAATTAGATATAATTTATTTAATAGGCTTAATTAATAGTTGATGATGTCAGCAAGAGGTTTTGGAGGGAATTTTTTTAACCAGAAGCCGCCATGTGTCAATAATGAGGTAAGTGGCTTTTGTTTTAGTATATAGTTATAGATAGATAGATTAGTTAACTCGAGGCAAAACTATAAAATTTGCCATCATACTTTGGGTTCACCTACAGATTTGCCACTGTACTTTATTTTCATCAATTTTGCCACTGTACTATGAGTTTTGCATCATTTTCTTCCTTCACCCAAACTAATGTTAAAAACTCAACCATAATGTTAAAATTTTAACAAAATGTTACAACCGTCTCTTGAAAGTATTAAAATTTCAAAGTGACATTGAAAATGTTTTAAAAAAATATTAGAAATGTTTAAAAAAATATTTTAAAATTATTTGGTAAAATAATTATTTTTAAAACATTTTTGAAAGTTAAGATTTTTTAATAATATTTATATATAATATTTTTAATATTATTATTAAAAAAATAACTCCAATGCTTATTTTTTTTTCAAAATAAATTCTTGGGTGTAGATAGCAACAAAATAAAAAAAAATCAATTTATACGATTGGTCCTTAAAGTTCAAATACCCTGGAAGGGGGTGGTCCCGATTTTTTAACTTGAAGAAAATAATATTTTACATGAAATTAAAATATTATTTAAATTCAATATCATCATAATAATATTTAAAATAATTATTTTAAAAATATTTTATAATGAATATGTTAGTGCAAACAGAGGTGTTACATCAGATGTTGCCACTGACAGTCAAGTGTTGCCTGACGGAAATTATATTGTAGTTTGACATTTTTTTCTAATATTAGTTTTAGACTAATGTCCTAATATTATTGTCTAGATGTCTGTGTAGTTGGTCCATATTTCAGGTTATAATAAAGTGGATTTAAGAGCTAAATACATGGAGAAGAAATTAATAGAGAATTATGCATAAATGCCGAAAATTGGAGGAGTTACAAACATATTTAACATGTGTTAAATATGGAAAATGTGAGAAGACCAAGTCCAAGGATTTGTTGCTGATCAAATGGAAGAGTACAAGGCATTGGAAGCATGGAGTACAACAAGGTGAAGCTTAGACTTGGGCACAAAGGATTCGATTGAGATAAAAGAGTAAGGAGGACCAAGTCTTCCATGATTTGTGGAGAGGAAGTTTGGCTCATGATCTCCACTCTCTCCACTCGCCAACAACAGCCCAAGGCTGTTTATTTTAGCTGCCCTCAAGTCTTTGATGGCTATAAATAGTGCTAGGATGAACACTTTGTAACCAAGCCAAATATACACACATTCATAGCACAAAGAGCAAAGTACTTCTTGGCTCATTAGGTCCTTTCTCCCATACACTCTTTTAACACTCAAATACTTTGGTTTGAGTGTGTTTTGAATAGGATAGGATCATTGTACTTTGTCTCTATTTTGGTTCCATAGAACATATATGGTTTTAGACATAGGGAACCTTTTTACTTTGTAATTGGTACTCATATTGATTATAAAGTTTTCGCCATCTAGGCATCTCAAGTTATATTTATATAACTTGAGAAAAATAATTCTTGTGCTTTTGTCCGCTGCAAAACTCTTTTACAAATCTTTTTACTCGTGTGTGTATTTCCTGTCCGTGTGTGTTATTTGGGGTGTTACCTAACACTTGAGGTAACACTTGTTCTAAGTAGCCTTTGACAAACAATTTCAATTGGCACCAGAGCCCGGTCACTTGACGATACTAAGTGGTTCGGTCCTTTATCATGGCTTTCGATCCTGCTAATCCCAATCAGAAACGTCTTCCTGTTTTAGATGGCTCGAATTATGCTTATTGGAAGATCCGCCTACGCTCGCATATTAAATCAATTGATCTTCGGGCTTGGAGATCTATAACAAATGGTTACTCTCTTCCTTTGTTACCCCCAGATGAAGATGGTGACGTTCAAGTCAAACCTAAATCTGAGTGGACTAATGAAGAGATTAATCTAGCTAATTTCAATGAAAAAGCACTTAATGCTATTTTTGAGTGGGTTGATATGCATATTTTCAAACTTATTCAAAATAGTTCCACTGCTCAGGAGGCATGGGACACTTTACAAAGGTTTTGTGAAGGTGATAGTAGTGTGCGTGATAATAAGCTTAGAACTCTTACTGGAAAATTTGAAAGGTTAAGGATGAGTGAAAATGAAACTATTTCATCATATTTTGAAAAAATTGTTTGATATTGCAAATGAGTGTCAATTTTTGGGTGAACCTTTTACCAACAAACAACTTGTTTCAAAAGCTATTCGAACTCTCCCGAGAGGTTCAATATGAAAGTTTCATCTATTGAAGAAGCTCACAATCTTTCTACTATGGACATCAATTCTTTAATGAGTATTTTAAAAAAAATTGAGTCAAATCTCCTTGAACAAAGTGAAGCTTCTAAGAGGAAAAATATTGCTTTGAAAGTGCAATCCTCGGATTTTTCAAAAGATGAAGATGAAATTTTTGAAGAATTGGATGAAAATGCTAGTGTTGCTTTACTTGCTAGAAAATATAATGCTATGGTTAAAAAGTTTAACAATGAAAAGATGCAGGTAAAAGCAAAGGAGCAACAAACCAAGGTGTATGATTCGATGCCAAGAAGGACGTTACCATCTACTCAAAAGTCAGCTCCAATGCGTAGGGCATCCTCAGATCAATCAAGATCTTATCCCAAATACATTGATTCAATTCAATGCCATGCTTGTTCGGGATGGGGTCACTATGCAAACGAGTGTGCCAACACACTAAAGAAAAAGGGAAAGAACCTATGGGTTTCCCTGAGTGACAATGAAGATGAGGTACCAGTCCAGGAGGTAGAACCTGATCAAACAAACATGTTTGTCACACTAAGTGACTCGAAGACTGAACATGTTATCACAGATTTTATACACACCGAGATAACATCTGAGATGACACCAGTCAGGTATAACAATTTCAGTTTAACTAACGATGTTTGTTTCATGGTTTCCACTAACATTGATGCAGGAAGTTCACAAGAGGATGAGCTGAGCAAAGATGAACTCATTTCTGGTTTAAAGACCCTTTGTGAGGATTTGCTCAAGGAATGGAAGAAAGAGAACAAAAGGTTACAACTTTAACCAAGATGAACGATGGACTCAAGGCCTACTTGACTCGTTTGGAAGTTCAAGCATCCAAGAGAGATGCCGAGCTAGAGAAAGTGAAGGCCAAATTGACTTTAGCCGAAACCACGTTAAAGAAACTCAACACCGGATCATCCAAACTGGATGAGATTCTTAATTTGAGTAAGCCTCTCAAAGAAGGTATTGGTTTCCAAGAATCATTAGATAGAATTAGTTCTTCTTTGTCTTGTGATGAACATAATATATGTTTTGTGAAAGATCATGATTTCGATCAAAATTCTTTCTCAAGTGATGTTTCTGACAAAGGGAAAGTGTGTCAATATTGCCACACTTCTGGACATTTTAAAAACAAATGCGACAAGCTTTCAAAGAAAGAGTCCAGTCCCTATGTGTTACCTGAAGTGTTACCTAACACTCCAGATAACACTCCTTGTCAGAAAGTCAAAAACACAAAAAAAAATTCATGGAAACCTAAAGCCAATCTGAGATGTGATGTTGTTTACACTGCCTTAAAAACAAATGTTGAAGGATCATGGTATTTCGATAGTGGATGTTCACGTCATATGGTGGGAACAAAAATGTTTTTAAAGGACTATGAATCTATTCAAGGTGGTAGTGTAACTTATGGTGGTCGAAGCAAAAGTAATATAATAGGAAAAGGGACACTAAATGTGACTGGTTTTCCTGCCTTAAAAAATGTCTTACATGTAGAGGGTCTAATAGCTAATTTAATTAGTATTAGCCAACTTTGTGATGACAATTTAGAGGTAAAATTTAACAAGGACACTTGTGAAGTTTTTATGGTACTAACAATTGTGTTATGACAGGAACTAGATCAAGTGATAATTGTTATCGTGTGGAAGATAATGTTGTGTGTAATACCGCAAAGATTGATGTCAGAAACTTATGGCATCAAAAATTGGGACATGTTCATTTCAGGAATATTGATAAGATTGTTAAGTTAGATGCTGTTAAGGGTATTCTTAAATTGGATCTTAAAAATTCCATCATATGTGAAGATTGTCTAAAGGGTAAACAATCTCGTGCTGCCCATAGTGTTGCCCAGCATCCTGAGCAACACTCTGGAACAACACATTGTTTTCAACTTTTACATATGGATTTAATGGGTCCAGTTGAGGTAGAGAGTTTTGGAGGAAAGAAATATTCTTTTGTTATAGTTGATGATTTTTCGAGATTTACTTGGGTTTATTTTTTGAAAGAAAAATTGGAAACTTTTGAAAAGTTTAAACTTTTACACTCCAAAATCAAAAACATATTTTGTGCCTCTATTTTTAGAATCAAATCTGATCATGGAAGAGAATTTGACAATGTTTTATTCTCTACTTTTTGTGAAAGAAAAGGAATACATCACGAGTTTTCGGCTCCTAAAATGCCTCAACAAAATGGGGTGGCCGAAAGGAAAAATCGTACTTTACTTGAAATGACTTGTGTGATGTTGTTTTCAAAAAGGATTTCTAAAAAGTTTTGGGCTGAGGCACTTAACACAGCTTGCCACACAATCAATAGAGTTTTTCTAAGACCCGGAACTACTATGACACCTTATGAGATTTTGAATGGCAAGAAGCCAAAAGTTCATTATTTTCATATCTTTGGGTGCGTGTGTTACATTTTGAACGACCGGGATTACTTATCAAAGCTTGACTCTAAAAGTGATAGGGCAATATTTCTTGGATATGCAACAAATAGTTGTGCATATAGGGTCTACAATCTTAGACTAAAAACCATCCAAGAATCTGTTAACATTGTTTTTGATGATCTCTTTAGTATTTCAGGTGAAGGTGCTCAAGGTCTCCTCTTGTGTTGTTAGAAGATGTCACACAAAATGGAAGTGACGTTACAGATGCGAACACAGATGCTGAGCAGAATGTTATCACAGATGAGACATCACCTCAGGCAACACCTGAGTCCAGTGAACTATCCGAAATCGATGCAGAGGTCCATGATGACACACGAAGGGATCCTCCACCCAGAATCCGTAGGAATCATCCTATAACTCAGGTAATTGGGGAATTAAATGAAGGAATCCGAACAAGAAACAAAGAACCCGTGAATTATCGCGAAATGGTAAATTATGTGTGCATGTCAACCACATACACCAAGGTAAGACATTCTTGTTTTGTGTCGTCTATAGAACCTAAAAATGTGATTGAAGCTTTAAAAGACAATTTTTGGATTCAAGCTATGCAAGAAGAGCTTGATCAATTTACCCGAAATAATGTTTGGTTTTTAGTACCACGTCCCACTAATACTAATGTTATTGGAACAAAATGGATTTTTAAAAACAAAACGGATGAAGAAGGTAATAATGTTCGAAACAAAGCTCGTCTTGTGGCCCAAGGCTATACACAGGTGGAAGGTGTCGACTTTGACGAAACCTTTGCACCCGTGGCTAGAATTGAGTCGATAAGACTTCTCTTAGCCATAACTTGCTATCTTAAAATCACTTTGTATCAAATGGATGTCAAAGCAGCATTTTTAAATAGATACTTACATGAATAGGTTTTTGTTGAACAACCAAAAGGCTTTGAAGATCCATCTCGACCAAACTATGTATATAGACTTGATAAAGCCTTATACGGCCTAAAACAAGCTCCACGTGCATGGTATGGTCGTTTAACTAGTTTCCTTCTTGAATATGGATTTACTCGAGGAGAGGCGGATAGGACCTTATTTATTTTAAAACATGGAAAGGAACTCGTCGTTGTTCAAATCTATGTTGATGACATAGTCTATGGCTCTACTTCAAAAACTTGTTTAAATGATTTTGTAGAGGCTATGACATCAACATTTGAAATGAGCATGATGGGTGAACTAATTTTCTTCCTAGGCTTGCAGGTAAAACAAGTGATGGAATTTTTTTCTCACAAAGCAAATATGCAAGAAACTTGATGAAGAAGTTCGGTTTGGAGGGGTCAAAGAGCTCTACGATTCCTATGGGTACTACACTCAAACTTGGCAAGAATCAAGGGGGAGAAGCGGTTGATCCTACCCAATACCGTTCCATGATAGGTAGCCTCCTTTACCTCACTTCTAGTCGTCCCGATATAATGTTCAGTGTATGCGTGTGTGCTCGATACAAAAGTCTCCCATCTTAATTCCGTTAAAAAGATAATTAAATATGTGTCTGGGACAAGTGAATTAGGAATTTGGTATAGTAAAGATACTAATACTAATTTGGTAGGCCTTAGTGATTCGGATTGGGCAGGAGATATAGATGACCGAAAAAGTACTAGTGGGGGGTGTTTTTACTTGAGTAATAATTTAGTATCATGGTATAGTCATAAACAAAATTGTGTGTCTCTCTCTACTGCAAAATCTGAATATGTTGCAGCGGGGAGTTGTTGTACTCAATTAATATGGCTAAAACATATGTTAGATGATTATGGGTTTGAGAGTAAAATTATGACCATGTACTGTGATAGTTTGAGTGCTATTAATATTTCCAAGAACCCTGTCCAACACTCCCGTACCAAACACATAGATATTCGTCATCATTTTTTACGAGATATGGTTGAAATGGCTTAATTATTATAGAGCATGTTGATACCAAGTATCAATTGGCTGACATTTTTACAAAAGCCTTAGACCATGAGAGATTTTCTAATTTGAAGAACTCTCTTGGTCTTTGCATTCTCTAAAAATCCTTTGTTTTGTTGTGTTACCTCGAGTGCTGACAGCACCTGAGATAACACTTGTATATTTGTGTTTGTTTTTATTTAAAAAAAAATGTTTTTATCTTTCTGTCTTAATCTGTTGATGGATTGTCCTTTCAGTCTGTCAACGGTGGCACATACTGACCTTTTTGTTATGGTAGGATAACACTCAAAGTACATCTTTGATAAAATTCCCTTTGTACTCAAAAGTGACAAAATCATTAACTTTTTTATAAAATCAGAGGCATAAAGGCTAAAAAGCTCAGATAATATTTCCTTAGTAGCTCGTGGCACGGGGTTCGCTGCGACGATGCACTCTTGCCAAAGGGAAATGTTATCAAGTGATTTCGTACTAAGTATTAGGAACATGGAGTTCACGGCTACAGTGTATCCTACTTGAAAGGTACAAATCACATAAGCATATTTACACTTTATAAGGACTCGGGGCACGGAGCTCGCTACTACGATGATTCCTTGTAGATAAAGAAGTGTTAAAATGTTTAAAAAATTGCTTAAATTAAAGAACAAGCTTGTTATGTTTGAAATACCTGAAAATTAAAAAAAAGCTTGTTAAGCCTCAATTGCTTATTAAAGAAGCATATCTCTGCCTCAAGTGTTTTTAAAAATGAGGCTTGCCTTAAAATGTCTTGTTTTAAATTTATCAAGGGATGTTTATCACGAATGATATCTTAAGTGTTACCATCGTTGCCATTAACACATTAGTGTGTGCTACATTAGTTTTTTTTATTTTATTCTTTTATTTCGAATTTGTTTATTAAATTTCAAAGTTTAAAAGTCTTTTTATTATTAAAAGAGTTTACAATTTTGAAAAAGTCTCAAACAATTTTTATTTTTTTTGTGTGGTAAAATATGGTTGTAACAATTTCCCTAAAAATTAGGACTTTGTCTTCAAATTTTTTTTGGAGATCGTTGCCTCCTTATCTTACCATCCATTTTTATTTACTGTTCATTTTTATTTTTTTTTCTTCGTTTTATTTAAAAAAATCGGGTGTTTAGGGAGTTTGGTATTTTGTGTGCTTGTAAATAGGGGGAGTTTAATTAGGTTAGTTTTAAATGTGAGAAAAAATAGGATCTTAGTTGATTAGATGATAAGAGTTAAGTCTAATTCAATTTTAATTCTAATCACATTCCTAAACTCCTAAATATCTACTCCTATTTACTCTCTCTTTCTCTCACACACACGTACCATATATACTCCCTCTCTTTATCGCCTTCTTCTCTCTCTCAGTAACCTCACACCATCTCAAAACCCTACTCCAAAATTCTCCAATTTCTCCCTCAAAAATTAACAATGTCAAAACCCTCTCAAAACCCTAACCAACCCGCACCATTAGAAGAGTCTCCAGGTGCTGCCTCTCGTGTTACTTCGCCAATGGACATCTTGCCTTTGATTTCCCAAATTTCCACTTAAATGGCAATGTCTATCGATGAGCCATCATAAGTTGCTACCTCGGCTCATCCTCAGCCCTTGGTGATTGCTTCTCCACCGCCTGATTCCTCTGCAAAGAAGCCAAAGAGAAAATCCCCTTCTACATCAACCAAGTCGGCTGCTTCTCCACCTGCTAGGAAGCGCACTTCAAGCCGACTCAGTGCAAAGTCCAGGTCAAAGGTTCCATCAAATACCTCCGATGATCCAGTGCATGTCTCAGATGAAGAAGAAGAATCTCTCGGTCTCTCCTCCGATCACAATTCGGACCAGAATTATGTCGTTGCAACTACTGAGCAAGCACAATCAGTGGAGAGTTTGGATACTTGGGTGGATAAGGAAGATGAACCCCTTGCAGCAGTCCAGAAGCGTGCGATTAAAGCAAAGGGAAAACAGAGTGTTTCCTCGGGTGCTACCGAAAAACAGACAGCATCTAAGGTAACATCCCGTTCTTCTAAGCCCCCTAGAGCCCCTATTACTTCTTCTGAATTGTTTGAGACTTCTGATGATTTTCTGGAAAGAGGCTTCGATAATGATGATGAAGCCTTTCCAAACCCTTTCTTACTTTAGAGTTTTATAAACGGGCTAACATGGAAAAATGGTTGGATCTTTCTACTCTGAAAATGCATCGAGAAAAGTAAATTGATGAAGCAAATCTCAAAAAGCATGGTGTTTATCAATTTTTGAAAGATAGAAATTTTTTGAATGCCAATGTCTACCCTTCGAACTATGTAGATGCTATAGTTCAAAATTTCTATGCTAATCTTCATCCAAATCTTGACAATGAGCATTCCAAACAATTCGGCAAATTTTTTCTTAGAAGTAAGATCTTCAAGATAAACCCGACTTTGATCAACAATGTGCTAGGAATGTCAAATTGTGACGATGACGAGGTTTTATCCGATAGGGATATGATTGCTAAGATTCTCCCAAACAATGTTGTTGGTAGTTGGCCTACAAAGAAGGATGATCACTTTCTTGCCTCACACCTCACTTCACTATTCTCGGTTCTGCACAAGTTATGCATTTTTAACTGGCTTCCCACTAAAAATGAACAATATGTTACCTTAGAACAAGCTAGGGTATTGCATAAATTGGGAACAAACCGAAGAGTGAACATTGGGAGATTGATTTTTAAGCACTTGGCAACTTGGGGTAAAAAGAAAAAGTTAACCGTTTTGCCTATCCTTCATTGATCTTCCAAGTGGTTATGGCTGTAACGACCCGAAAACCCGTATCTAATTTCTTAGTAATAAATATTTATTATTTATTTATTTAATTATGTGTGCATTTTGTGTTTCATAATACTTTATGCCTAGCATTTTAATTGATCATTTGTGCTAGTGTAGAGTTAGTAAGTCTAAGTTAATGGTGGGGAGTATGGGTTTAATTGTTCTTGGTAGTAGTAGAAGGGCCTAGGTGTAACATTTTGATTTAATAATCATCCTCCTCCTCCCTCCTCACTCAATCACCAAACACATACACACATAGTGAAATTACTCCCTCTCTCTTCCATTGTTGCCAAGGTAAGAACTCCTCCCTCTCTCCTCATTTTGATCATCTTCTATTCATTATTTCTTATTGCTCATTTTATGAAAAATGTTTAGATCGTCGCTAGGATCGTGTAGAGCTAAGAAAATTCGAATTCCATCATCTTTGATAAATTCCAAGTAAGTTGCTTTCCCCCTTTTTTATGCTAAGATTGTTCATCTCCATTTTGTATGATGATCTATGATGCTTTGGAATTGTTATTTGATGGTTTTGGAATTTTAGAAATTATTTGGAATTTATTGTTATTTTGGGTGAGTTTTGTGATAAATCAAATGTGGGGATTGAAATCTTGATTGGAGTTGTTAGATGTTGTTATTTAGGTCCCTTATAAGCTCATAAGTCGTTTGGGGTATTTTGGCATGCTAGTAGAGGTATTGGTTTTGTGGGATTATGAATTGGTAAGGTTTCTTCACAAACCCAGCTGCAGTGTGCCCAGATCCTCAACCGAGCGCCCGCCTGGTGTCGGTAGAGCGCCCGCCCACCTGACCATTTTCCTTCGGCCAACCCCCTGGCTAAATGAGCGCCCGCCCGCCTCCTTTTAGGCGCCCGCCCGCCTGCTGTTTCCAGGAATCATCTCTTGTTTGGTTTAGGTTTGGATTGTATTCTTTGTGTAGACTTTGGGTGCCACTCTAGTTATGTTAAGTAGACATTGTGGGTTACTCTAGTGTTTGAAATGGTTCCGTTGTGAACAATTGTGTTATGGAATTGGTCTAAGTATTGTTGGAAAATGCTTGGGCATCTGGTGACGTGTTCATGGTTATTCCAATCGAATTGATTTTAGGATAAAACTTGGTTTAGGTTTTAGGTGATATCTTATAGTACCTAGAGGGTTATTAGGGAATACCAAAGTGTTGGGTTTGGTCCGTTTGTGATCATGTATGAATAGGTGTAAACTTTTGGGTTCGTTTGGAGTGTTAAGAATTGGTTCGTTTATGAACGAATGTAAAGAGTGATACGGTGATTGGGTACCTGCGGTTTTGATTTGCCTTAAGGTGTATTTGTTTGGATTTCCTATTTGGAATTCCAAGTGTAAAAGGAGGGTTGAGTTCTTGGTCATAGTACTCTTTACGAGTAGACGTTTAGGTTCATCTTGGTAATAGTCATTATACTATTTGTGAGCGACCGTTTGGGTTGTGCTCTTTATGAGTAACTCGTGAGTATTATCTTTAGGGTGTGTTTGGTATGATTCCTTATTATGGAATCATCATGTTTTAATGATCAATGTTGTTGGGCTCTCTATGAGCAACCCTGTTTATCGTGTTGGACTCTTTTATGAGAAACTTCTTGTATTCGTTATTGTTGATCTCTTCATGAGTAACCGTTTGCATCTTTTGTGATGAGCTTGGCTTGGTTCCCTACTTTGGAATCATTGCCCCCGTTGTTGTTTCAAGCGAGTATTTATTACTATGTGCTTGTTTAAAGTCCAGCTGGCATTTGTGGTTGTGTCGGGCGATGGGGAAGATTATAATGGCAACGAGCCGAGTCCATTATAATGTGATCCATTGTTTTTCCCTTATTTTCCTCTTTCAGATTGGCCTTGATTGGGATGAGCTAGCTTCCTTCGGAAGTAGTCTAGCTAACTTTTTGGGTTATGACTTTGTGTCATTTTCCCCGTCCTTTGTGACATGTTACATTGTTATGGTTCCGGTACCGGAGTTGTGATCTTCAGCTGTTTATGCTACTACGAAATTGATTGATTTGAATGGTCGGTTCTGACCGGGGTTTTCTCTTCATCTATTATTCTGCTATGAAGATGGTTTGATTGGTTGATTGGTTGAAGCTGCGCAGTGATTGTTCTATTGGTTTGGTGAAACCTTGGCTCAGTATCCTTTGTAACGTGTTTATTTCAGTCTTATGTGCTGCTTGGTGAGTTAGTCGTTATTTCCAACTGGTATGGACAGTTGGAGATAGGGAGCTTTCTCATTTGTTGTTACGTGATTTACTTGTTTAGTTATACCGTTGATTTGCATGATATTATGCCATGTAGCTGCATTAGTAATTTACTGAGATTTTATCTCACCCTGTTTCTTTTTATCTTTGTTGTTTTCCTTAACCCCCCCCCCCAGGAATCAAGTGGTAGCGTTATGAAGTCCGTTGTAGCGGGAAATCTTCTGAGCATGTTGACTTTCTTTGGGGTAGTTGATCTTCGGAGTTATTATGTATCATTGTAGCGGGATTTGTGGTCGTTAGTGTTATGTAACTATTATTATCTTTTGGGTATTATATTATTATAAGTGTTCTTGCTTCCGCAATGTATTTAGTCTCCGAGTTATAATCTCGTTGAGGTGTCGTGTGATGGTTTTGGTTTTATAGTCGAATTCACGTGGCCGGTTTGGTAGTTTGCATTTCGGAAATGTATATTAAGTAAATTTTATGATTATGGATTTTTGAATTTTCCGGGGCGTGACAATGGCTCAAAAATTTCCCATAATGGATTCGGACGTCTACACACATGAGCTTGACTATTATAAAGTGGATAGTCTTTTGACTAAACAAGGGCAAGGTGGTGTGAGATATACTGGAGACTTGCCATGGGACAAGTCAAAAGACGTTGGGTCAAGTACTTCCGTTCCAGTCAGGGGTGGTGGGAAGAGTGTTGCTTCAGTCAGTACAACTGTTACTCCTAGTTCTCCAAGTATCTTTGCAGGTACTGATGCTGAAAATGTTATAGCCAGCGTGTTTCATCTCTTGGGGAATTCTTCTCCGACAATTCCAAAGACCACCGTGGTTGCGTTCCTCAACAAACAAGTAGCAAGTATGCTGAAGGTTCTCTATGATTGGAACAAGATTAAAGACGACACCATCACTTCATTAACTTGATTTCTTCCCAACCTGGGGGAGATGGTGCTGGTACTAGTGCTGGTACAAGTGCTGCTACAGATGTTGATGCTGGGACTGCTCGTGCTGCCCGGGATGTTGCTACAGATGCTGGTACAAATGATGATGATGGATAACAATAAGACGAGGATGATGAAGAAGAAGAAGAGTAACCTTGCTTGAAAGTTGATGTTGCCACAATCATGGGCAATGTTTTTCTTGGTGTTTGGTTTCAAAACAATTTCTTTTGTGGTGTTTTGATTGTTTTTTAAACAATTCGTATTTGTTTCTTTAAGTTTAGAACTAATACTTTGGTGGTTATTTTGGTGATTATCTTTGGATATTATTTTGTTGGTTTTATGGTTTTTAAACTTGGATTTATATTTTGTTTTTACTACTAGTTGAAGGCATTTAAATATTCTTTGATTTTGATTAGTTTGTTTTAAATCTTTGGTTAACTCCTAGATTAAAGGGGAGTTAGACTAGGAGTTTGCTCTGAAATTCTGTTATATGGCTAACTTTTTTTTATAGGTACCATCACTTAGGAAGGTTGGAAAGAAAGAAATCTCAACTAAGGGGGAGATTGTTAGTGCAAACAGAGGTGTTACCTCAGATGTTGCCACTGACAGTCAAGTGTTGCCTGACTGAAATTATATTTGTAGTTTGACATTTCTTTCTAATATTAATTTTAGACTAATGTCCTAATATTATTGTCTAGATATCTGTGTAGTTGGTCCATATTTCAGGTTATAATAAAGTGGATTTAAGAGCTAAATACATGGAGAAGAAATTAATAGAGAATTATGCATAAATGCCAAAAATTGGAGGAGTTACAAACATATTTAAACATGTGTTAAATATGGAAAATGTGAGAAGACAAAGTCCAAGGATTTGTTGCTGATCAAATAGAAGAGTACAAGGCATTGGAAGCATGGAGTACAACAAGGTGAAGCTTAGACTTGGGCACAAGGATTCGGTTGAGAAAAAGAGGAAGGAGGACCAAGTCTTGCATGATTTGTGGAGAGGAAGTTTGGCTCATGATCTCCACTCTCTCCACTCGCCAACAACATCCCAAGGCTGTTTATTTTAGCAGCTCTCAAGTCTTTGATGGCTATAATTAGTGCTAGGATGAACGCTTTGTAACCAAGCCAAATATACACACATTCATAGCACAAAGAGCAAAGTACTTCTTGGCTCATTAGGTCCTTTCTCCCATACACTCTTTTAACACTCAAATACTATTGTTTGAGTGGTTTGTGTGTTTGGATAGGATAGGATCATTGTACTTTATCTCTATTTTGGTTCCATAGAACATATATGGTTTTAGATATAGGGAACCTTTTTACTTTGTAATTGGTACTCATATTGATTATAAAGTTTTCGCCATCTATGCATCTCAAGTTATATTTATATAACTTGAGAAAAATAATTCTTGTGGTTTTGTCCGCTGCAAAACTCTTTTACAAATCTTTTTACTCGTGTGTGTATTTCCTGTCCGTGTGTGTTATCTGGGGTGTTACCTAACACTTGAGGTAACATTTGTTCTCAGTAGCCTTTGACAAACAATTTCAGAATATGTTTTTCTAAAAAATAATATTAATCTTTCAAAATGATATTAAAAATAATAAATTTAAAAAATTATGTATATAATAAATTTATTTAATTTTAATTTAAAAATATTAACATTTTCAATATCTTTGTCAAAATTTTAACATTTTCATTATGGTTATAACAATTAGTTAAAATTTTAACATTTTTGTTATGTTTCTAACACTCGTTTGGATGAAGGAAGAAAATGACGGCAAAACTCATAGTACAGTGGCGAAATTGACGAAAATAAAGTACAGTGGCAAATCAGTAGGTGAACCAAAGTACGATGGCAAAATTTATAGTTTTGCCGTTAACTCGACTTTTATATAGTACACTTACTTGTCAAATTAATTAAGATAGAAGTATATAACAATTTAATGTTCTCTAATTAAGTTTGAATAACAATTTATAGTTATAGAAGATTAGTTGAATTATGCTGGCAGCTCAAAAACATGTAGTACTAATTACTATTCTATCTAACCTACTGCAGTTTACTTTGAGTCACTTCCCAACTTAGCTCAGTCAAAACATTTATTTTCTTATCAACAAATGTATGCACATGTTAGTATCTTATTGATTTAGTCTACACACATTTTTTTTTAATTCTTCTTTCTCAATTAATAATTAATCAGGGGTGAAACAATTACATTCCATCCCAAATAGTCTCATTTGACTTTTTAAATATTTAAATATTTTAAATTACATAGTTAGTTTTAGAAATACATTGATTTTTCAACCTTACTTTTCGAAATGAAACTAATTTTTTGGATAAGCAAAAATGAGAAATGTGACTATTGCGGATGGAGGAGGGACCGAGTACATATTTGTCTTGATTTCTGAATTTTATACTCTATCATTAAATAAATGTCTATATTTTTCTTTTTATATTCTATCATTAAATGAATGTAAATGTTTGTTGGTTTTAATTAAGAGAGTATCACTGTCAAAAAAACAAAAAAAATAAATTAAGAGTATTTATTTTATTAAAATTCAACCAAGTGCATGGATTGATAAAATTAAATTAAAAAACTTGCGTGAGACAGGTCTCATGTATGAGACGGGTTTTGTTGAGAGAGTAAATAGTTTGCCCTCCTATGAGCGTGGCGGGCCAAGCCCCTTTTTTCTCTCACACGTTTCATACATGGGACAGTCTCACAAGAGACTTCCTCAAAATTAAATTGAGAAAAAATAAATACTCACTCCGTCCCAAAATGATCTTCTTATTTGCCACTTTTCATTGTCCCAAAAAGTTCTTCTCATTTCTACAATTTAGGCTTAAAAGTGCATAAATAAAACATAACTAGTGTAGCAAGTGTTCATATCCTTAAAAAGTTTGAATAGTTAAATGTGAAGATCATTTTGAGACGGACGGAGTAATATCTTTGTTGTAAAATAAATGACCATATTTTGTTTTGATCTAAAGTATGTTTGGATATATCTTTGATTTTGAGATGGGGATAATATTTATCTGATGGAGGAATAATAGTTTGTATTACTAAAATATCAAGTAAATAGTCTGAAATGGATGTTTAACTACCAACAAAGAAACCAATCTTGAATGATTATGAGTAACTCCGTCAAAATTTATGGAAGTATTAGGCCGGCGATTATATTACTATAATAATATGCATAGGAGTATTCTTTTTGTGATTTGTTTTGGGAGGTAATGAAAAGATTATTGGGTTAATGACAAACTTAAACTTTTGCCAAGTGTGGGTGTTTACAATCTTCTTCTTTATAGTTACTTTACTACTCATATTGAATCGATACTTTTTCTTTCTTTGTCAATTTGGTTTATAAAATTATTTTACGATACAAGATAAAGACAAATTCTTATATACAACCGTTGCACCATGGTGTAACGGGCCAAACCATGGGTCAACCCGCCCAGCCCAGCAATCCGCCCAGCTCAGCCTCTCCTACCCTCCCAAATTGCGACACGTGGCAAGTCTAAAAAAAAAACCTCCATTAACTTTAAAATGTTATATCTTGAGATTTATATCTCGATTTTTTTTTTAAAAAAATACCGTTGTGTTCGTCTCGACGAGACGAATAAAACTACATAGGTCATGATATGGTTTGATTTAAAAAAAAAAAACATATTTTTTTACACACAAAAAGTTTGAGCTGCTTTGTCAGCTGATATGTAACACTCTTTTCTAATAAAAGTAACAGTTTCATCTTCAAAAAGTAACACTTTTAAAGTCAAATGTAACAGCAATTTTACAAAAAAAAAATGTTTTGATAGTTTTTGTGGTTAAAAAAAAACGTAATATTTGAAGTGTAACAAAGTGAATATATGATTATAATTTTTATATAGATGAATGTAACATTTTTGTTTAGTAAATGCTACTTTTCTCTCTTTAAAAAAAAAAGAAAATATATATATATATATATATATATATATATATCGGGTTTGCATTTCAATTGTTACTTTCTCAATAAAAAATTGTTACATTTCAGATATAATGTTACATTTAAGAATATAAACTGTTACAGTTGAGAAAAAAATGTTACATTCATTTTTTTATAAAATGTAACATTAGTTTAGTTTGTCAATCTTATGTTAATTCTGAAGAAAAAAATAGTGTTACATTTGAAAAAACGAGTTTTACATTCTTTTATAAAAAGTGTGACATTAGTTTTAGTTTTTGTCAATCTTTATGTTATCTTAATCTATTGCAGTAAAATTGTGGTATATTTAAAAAAAAAAATGTTACATTTGAAAAACAGAGTGTTACATTCCTTTTAAAAGAGTGTGACATTAGTTTAGTTGTCAATCTTTATGTTATCTTTAGTCTATTGCAGCAAAATTGTGGTACATTTTGAAGAAAAAAAAAGTGTTACATTTGAAAAAAAAATGTTATATTTCATTATAATAAGTGTTACTTTTGTTGGGAGGAAAAAAAGTTGGGTTTGCAAAAAAAAAAAAAAAAAAAAAAATTGGAAAGTTGTCTGGCCCGCCGCACGCCATGCGGCGGTGTACAGGAGACGAGCTCCAAGATAAAATGCTTAATTTTTTTTGTAAGTTTTGCATGTATAATTTGAACTATTGAAAAATATTGGTAATTAACATTTATAGATGAAATTTATATATATAGTATAACAGAAAATCTTGAGAAAAACGTGTTCTACACTAACGCTAGTGTAGAACGTATTTTTAAAAAGGCGGAGAACGCTGTGAGAAGGCGCGGTGGCATTGATGTGAATAACTGGAACTCATGAAAACTCACCAGGCACTTTTCGAAACTGTATGAGGCATTTTTCAATATTAAAGCAGACAAATTTTAACACTAGAGCAGGCACATGTTTTGACATGCCTGCTGGGTTTTTTTTTTTTTTTAAGTGCCAAAAAAAGTGCCTCTCTAAGGTAAAAAGTGTCTGCTTGAGTTTTAAAACATGTCTGCTGGGTTTTTTTTTTTTTTTTTCAAGTGCCAAAAAAAATGCATTCTCTAAGGTAAAAAAATGCCTGCATGAGTTTTAAACACCCTGCTGTTTTTTTTTTTTTTTCAAGTACCAAAAAAAGTGCCTTCTCTAAAGTAAAAAAGCGTCTGCTGTGAAAGTCCCAAAAAGTGCCTGCCGTAAAAATACTGAAAAGTGTCTCCTATAGTATCGGAAAGTGCCTGCCCAAGAACTCTTCTATGTGGAAAACACGTTTTACACTAAGGCTAGTGTAAAACGCGTTTTTCACAAGAACGACTCATAGTATAAAATAGATATTTATTTTGAGACACTTTCTTTTCTAAAACTCATAGACATCTATTTGAGAGATAGACTTATTCTTATTCCAGCTTTAATTGTTTTAGTACAAGCTTTCAATGAGAAGAAGCGTTGAGTGAGAAGTTTGAGACTAGTTATAAACTAGATTAACGCCCGTGGAATGCACAGTTTTATAAGTTTGTTATTAATTTTTTATTAAAGATGTTATTTACTAATAATATCTTTATCATATTATAAGAACTACAACATTAGTTATCGCGTGTCTTTTTCAATCAATCGTTATTATATCATATAATTCCAATTTCTTAAATTATTTTAGTCAGATTATTAAGAAATTAAAGCAAGCATCAATATCAAGTTCTCCATTTGCAAACCATTTTTAATGATTTTCTTGTTGCTTGTTCAATACCACAACTATTATCATGTGTTAATAGAAAAGTAATCAAGCCAATTTCCAAAAAAAATAAAATTATAAGATGCAATTTGCATTAGTAGTAGTCTTAATATATTTCTAACAATCAATATTTTTATACCTTCAAAAAAAATCAATCAATATTTTATTCTAATAACTAACCGTAAATGCAATTGAAATACTACTACTAATTATTATCTTCAAAATTTAAGCATAAATTCTTAATGTAGTGTTGGCATGTAAATTGAGTAAATTTAATAATTTAAAATTTAAAATTTTCTAATTATAATGTGTGCAATTGTTATTGGTGTATGTAAATTGATAAAGTGGATAATTAAAAGAAATAATAGGGATGGAGTAATTGTAGAAGAACAATAATTAATGTAAACAATAAATGTTTTAAATTTATTAGATATAACTTAATTAATAGGCTTGATTAATAATTGTTGATGTCAGGGACAAGTTTTGGACGGAAATTTTTTAACCAGAAGTTGCCACATGGCATTGCTGATGTCAGCGGCTTCTGTTTAGTAACAGTATATAGATTTGCTTCATAAAATAAAATAAAGAGAAAGTGACAATAATAAGAAATATTACTCTATTCATCTCAAAATATATGTTGTTTTAAAATTTTTTACACATAGAAATGCAATTAATGCATGTAAAAAAAGTCTTACATACCTCAAAAAAGTAATCACTATCATTAATTTCCTCGGGGGGAGGAGGCAAGTAAATGTTTGGGGCAGAGATATTTCCCTATCATTATAAAAAGTATAATTGGTATACAACAACAAAAAGCTTTGATATATTACAACGATAAGTATTTTGAGATAACAATAATTTTAAAAATGATATATATTTTGAGACAGAGAAAGTATATTTTTGTTGTAATAATATTTCAAATCATGTTGTAAAAAAGAAATATTATTTAAATTTATCTCTTAATAATGTTTGAAGAAGTCTCTTGAGAGATGAAAGAAGAAATGTGTTTGCCTCGTCCCGCCCATAGGGGGCAAACCATTTACTCTCTCAATGAAATTCATCTCATACGTAAGACCATTTTACACAAATTTTTATCATAATCTCATACATAAGACTGATAATGTTTTTCAGTGATTCGTAAGTGTATTCGTGATAATTTGAGTTGTATAATCCTATTAGCTTAAGTCACATGTACAATATTACCTTTTTCACAACACTATAAAATATTAGAGAAATATAATCAAAATACGTGCATTTATTAAGCCAAAATCTTGGGGAAAACGTATTTTTTTCTAACTCTAAAAAAAAACGTGTTTTTAAAATATGTGGTGCCATTTTTGTAAATATATGTAACTTCTTTTAAAATCGCGCAGTGACATTTTTGTAAATAATCAGAACTTATTAAAACCTCCTGACACTCTTCAAAGCTGCAACTGACATTCTTAAAATGCACTGGCGATACTTTACACTCTAACTGGTTGTGCCAACACAAGTATTTTGTTGTGTCAGTTCATGTGTGGTTTATCGCAGTGAGAAAAAAAAATTTTTTATAAAAATTTGAAGTTTTTTAGTGCAAGTGAGAGTGTATTTTGTTGTCATTTCTAGTGTTTTGATAGTCGATTGTAGTGTTTTTGATACCCAGTAAGCATTTTGAAAAAACCTTTAAGGCTGAAAAGAATTTTTGAAACTGATAGCCAGAACATTTGAAAGTGACATCCATTTAGGCCCTCAAACATGCCTTTGGAGTTTTTTATTGATGAGATGTTAACAGATAGTCACTGACAATGTTTTGGGATGATCAGTTGCTATGTTACAAGGTTCAGTTAGTGTGTTGAGGAGTGCCAGATGATGTTGTGAAGTTTTGATTATTTAGAAAAATGTCACCACACGTTTTTTTTTTTTTTTAAATACGTTTTTCCTAATCACTAGGAAAAAATGGGTTTTGCAATAGTCTAACTCATTTATTATAGTTACAACAATTATATCGAATTACTACGATTTATATACTACTCAATTTTTTTCACTTGCATTTTTTGTTGGAAAAATGTGTAAATGTGTGAAGGAAATTGCGCGAGTTTCCTTAGAAAAATCGTTTGTCGATTTTAATGATTAATGTAGATTATTATTTCCTACATGCTAATAATAAATTGGTGTGCCCAATTTAAATCTTGGATGGTAGGAATTGAATGCTCAAAAATGAAGGGGTAAGTATCCCACATGGAAAAAGAAGGGAAAAAGGCTTCCAAGGCTCATTGTTTAAAAGGGCATCCCAAAAGGGAAAATGAGCGAAATCTATCTATATATATATATATATTAAAGTTGGTGAGGAAGGCTATGGCTTTGACACATAGACAAACATAGGTTAAAGCTTCATTTGTGTGAAGCCACATCATCACTATCCTAAATGTGTGTGACTTTTGATATTCTCATTATTAGCTAATACTATTAGCTCATAATAACAAGTTAACAATTACTATTAATAGTATTACTTAACTATAATAGTTTACTATAGTAGTTAACTATTACTATTAATAGTATTACTTAACTATAATAGTTACTATAGTAGTTAACTATTACTATTAATAGTATTAGTCAACTATAATAGTTACTATAATATATAACTATTACTATTAATAGTATAATTAACAATAATAGTTACTATACAAGTTAAAACTATAATGGTTACTTTATAAATTAACTATTACTATTAATAGTATTAGTTAATCATAACAGTTATAATATATGTTAATTTTAACTATTAATAGTATTAGTTAATCATAATAGTTACTATATAGGTTGACATTATTATTAATAGTATTAGTTAATTATAATAGTTACTATAAATATTAATAAGTATTATTAATAATATTAGTTATTGATATTATTATATAGATTAATTTTTACTATTAATGATTTTAGTTAAGATGATGTTTACTATTTTAGTTAACTATAATTAAAAAATTATTTTTCATATACAATATATTTATATTATAAAAAATGTTATGCTACTTTATTAAATAAACATATAAAAGAGAAAAATGCAAAAAAAAAAAAAAAAAAAAAAAAAATTAGTTACCCGTGCAGAGCACGGGTTACCCACTAGTAATGTTCTAAGACCATTGGTGGGTAAAGTCAATTGAACTTGTCCCACATTTGTTTAGAATAAAAGGTTGAGCTAGTTTAAATACAATTAACCATTTGTATTGGTTATGATTGTGAAGACTAGAAGCTCTCTCTCGCACCTGGGTGTGCAGGGGGGGTGCAAATTTCAGCTAAAATTTGACGATTTTTACCTTGGACCACTGGACTCATGTGTGCGGGTCCTGCAGACACAAATACAGCTCCAAAACAGCCATTTTCGAAAACACCTTCCAGCAGTCCTCTATCTCCTTCGTTCTCTCGTTTTCCTTGGCCCTCCTTACAATTTCGTGGTGACATTAACCAGGCATATCGTCAGTTCGCCGGAGATTTTAGTATGCAAAATTGTCTGGTTTGTCCGTTGTATACTGCTAGGTGAACGTCCAAGAACATATCAAGCACAACTCGGTCAGGGGAGAATTTATCTTAAGGAGAGTGTTGTTAGAGATTATGCCCTAGGCCCTTGAGAAGGCCTTACGTTGCATCATGTTCTCATTTGTTATGGAGATAACAACCCTGGACTATTATATGTTTTACATGTTTATTATAAAAATCCCCGCCCCTAGTACTTATGAAGGACTAGTATAAGTTTAATCGATGATCATATGATGATCATGTATATGTGATACAAATTAAACTTATGGGTACTTGTTGGAAAAAAATACTGGACTTAACCCACCTATGAGATTTATGTCATGGTGGTCAGATGTCATAATTAAATCTCATAATATTTATATCATTTATCCTTAGACCTGAGATTATCATAGTCTTCCACATGATGAACATTATGTTTGACGTACTTAAACACTACCCCTAACCGGGTGGTTATAAAGGCTACGATTGGCATAATCGGATTCATGTAGGGAAGAATGATAAGTCAAGATGGGATTTGTCCCTCTCTCAAGAGAGATATCTGCTTGGCCTCTCGATGAGTAAGATTGATGATAGTGTACGGCCGTACCCAAATGAATTGAACTGTTCAATGTCATTTTCTCATACCAATCTACTCGGGATCGAAAAGGCATTGAACAACATAAGTTGACGTTGACCATGACTTATGTCCAATATGATACCGTGTGACAAAAGGATTGTGATATGTTTTATAAGGATGAACGAACTTTGTTAAGTTATATTAATTGGGTACTCATGATGGCTTGCTAGAGTCCTCTCATGATTTATGGGTTTGACCTTGGTCGGACTCATTACCAACTTAATATAATCCTATGGGGTCACACACAAAAGGACGAATCAAGAAAAGGCAAAAGCTGAATTCCTGGCGGGCACGACCGTGCAGTTATAAAGCACGACCGTGCCGATTTGCATGGCCGAGCGGATTAACAAACTCGACCATGCCATTATTGAACTGCGGCAAGTCGAGCTCGGACCAAGTGGTAAGGCCGTGCCATTTGTGAGCACGACCGTGCCAAAGTTCCTGAGGCCAGATTCTCTGAGGTTTAATTGGGTGACGGGATTTAGGTCTTCTAGCTCATTTAGGGTTAATGACTAGGGACTATAAATATATCTTTTTATCAGCCATTAAACCAATGCAACCTAGTATATTTGAGAAACATAATTCTTGATCCAATATTGTGAATCAAATTTCAAGAACACCAAAATTCATATAGCCTTTGAAAATTAGAAACGTGTATTTTCTAATGGGGTCTAGCAATCCAGATCTAGAATGGTTTCTAGATATTCGTTCGCGTGTGGATACACATAGAGGATGTTTACTTTAGCATCTCAAGTTCGTGTTCCTGTGATCGTGATCCGATGAACGCGAAGAACGAGGAGATCAAATCTAAAGCTTGAAGATTTGAAGATCCAAAAAATTTAAACGCTCTACAACGGTTAGTATTCTAAATTCATCTTACTATTAATTTAATCATCATGAATGGATCTTAGAGCTTAGGGTTTTGTGTATTTTATATTGCCGTCTTCCTCTGCGCATGTTGCCTCAAAACTCAACAAGTGTGTCTTCACACGACTCAGACAAAACAAGAAGATTTTATAGTTTCTGTTTTTTCAATTTGTATTTTTTGTTTCTGTTCTTCAATATTGTTGTAATTTTCTACACTTTTCGTCAAACACAGGTGTAGCATGACCACATATCAGTTATCCCCTCCGTCTCAGTTTAAAGTTTTTAGTTTAGTTTTTGGTCAATCTCAATTTAAAGTATTTAATTGCTTTTTGTATAAATGGCAAAGTATAAACAATAGTTTGGACAATCTTGTCATCTAAAGTTCATTTAATAACAAAAAAAATGTTACTTACTTAAGTTACTTTTCGCCCACTTGTTTACGATTACCTATGTTACTTTTCACTCACTTTCTTTGGATTAGTGTTTTGAATAATTCTATCTTTAACTCTCCATATTTATTGACTCGGTTTTCATTAGTTTTTCATTAATTCTTTAATAAGCGTGCAAAGTCAAACTAGCTAACTAAAAACTTTAAACGAGATAGTAAAAGTATTAATTAGACCATGTTAATGAGAATCTAAAGATAGTTTATTTAAAGTAATTAATTGATTTATTAACTACA